>VYZW01042847.1:0-10546 GCA_013401315.1 Balaeniceps rex | reverse complement strand
AAGCCTGTCTGTGACAAAAGGCAACAATTAAGCTCGACAAACTAGTAGAAAAGAACATATTAACTCTAGAAAAGAATAAACAGAGGGAAGAAAAACAGATTAGCACAATCAGGAGAATGTGCAACTGAGCTGGGCCCTGCAAAATTTCTGGGAGACGTCTTCTGGAGCTGACTGAGCAGGGAAGATGCCACCACCAGAGAGATCTAGCTTTTCTGGAGAGCATAGATCAAAGGAAAGGCAGAATACTAATCTAGGAAAATGGATTAAGAATTAAAAAATACTTTCTGATCTCTCCAGTTTCCCCAGCTGTATAAGCTTGTTTCATTTTCAAGGCAGGTTTTCAGTGTATATTCATACATTATGAAATATTTCAGTAACAGAAACCTCTTGCTTCATCCCTTGTTACCACAGTGTGGTGTGGGAAGCTCCATTTCAGAGTAGCTGTGTCTTATGCTCTTGCTTTTCCATCTGAAATTTCAGTCAGAAAACAATCTTTCTTGATCATGTTCCTAAATTTCCTCTCGCTCTAGCACTGTCTGGTATTTATATTCTCCACCATCAGATATTTATGGATAGTTGTTATATCCCTTCTCAGTGTTCCTTTTACTGGGCCAAAAATTTTAATTTAGTCTTTTCTTGCAAGATAGGACTTTCATTTCCTCTGATGATCCATGTAAACCTCTCTCATTTTTTATTTTCTTGACTTTCATGCCATTATTATTATTACTCTGATCACTGAGGTAGCCTGTTTTTTTTCTGTGTGATGTGCCAGTCTCGTCTAAAACAAGTAGTGCTGTCCAAACTTTTTGTTAAAAAAGGGTGTTGAAAATCATATATTTGGTCAGTCCTATTATTTAAAACGGTAACTTTACTGAAAATCTCATTCAGTCACAGTATTTTCTCTGAAGGTTAGTGGTTGTTATCAGTCCTTTAGTAGTTTCTCATCCATTGCTATTACTTTCTATCTTTTCCAACTCTGTTTTCCATGTGACAGTACCACTTACACGCTCAAGTCCAATTAGATGAGTTTTCTTGTATTTCTCTTATTTAGGAAATTAGCACACTATTGAGCTTATATCAACGGTTCTGAACATTTGGATCAAGTAATTCACTTCTGAATTATGTTTTTTTTTAAATTGTTTTTAATATGTGCTACAGTTACTATTCACTAGATATTAAAAACAAAACCAAGACTTTCTTGTCTTAAAAATCTTTGTATTAATTCTTGCAGTGTTAGGTTTACAGTGGACTCTATGATCTTAAGGGTCTTTTCCAACCTAAATGATTCTATGATTCTATAATGATTTTGTGTGTTAGATATGAACAACTTGAGGAGGGAGATCATTGGTCCCAACCACTTTGGGATCATGAAGCTGTTTGAGTTTCCAGTTTCATTGTGGTGGATTCTGTTTTCCTACTGTCCTTAAGTTCATCTTCTCTTTGTCCCTAGCTCAACAACTGCTTCATTGTGAAAATCTTTCTATATTAATTTGGTTTTGGAGCCATATTAAGTTTATCTTTAATCTCTGCCAGTAACCTTCTTCATAGTAATCTTACTTCTTAAAATTATTTTTTTCTTCTCTATTCATGAAGAATCTTAAGGTTTTTTTATTAATATCGTTTCCCAGGTCTGACTCACTTGCCTCTTACCTTTCTGTTTCTTGATTCCTAAAGCATAATTTTCCTTGCTAATCAGGTTGGTTGTTTTTTTTCTGCCCACATAGAAATCCTTCCTGAGAGAACAACTGATTCAGTTAGGCTCTTTTTCAGAAGACTTTTCATCCTCTTTTTTCCTATTATTTCCTCTGTGTAGATTGCTGACAATTTTAGTATCTTGGACTTGAAGGAATTCCAGGCGTCTACCATATTCTGGGGTTTACTTCAGTTTACTTCTTTCACTACCTTTTTGATATTCAGCCATTTGATATGGAAAAATAGGATTCAAAATATAGCTGAGCCTTCTAAGTATACCATAATTAATAATAAGCGGTGACAGACAAATCAAAATAAAAGCTAATTGACTTTACTCTTCAGATGTTCTTTTCCTGTAATAACTACAAGCAAAAGTTTGAAATTAAATTTAATATGAAAGGCAAAGATAGTTCTTCCACAGATTATTATTTTTTATGTTTTTGGCTTACAAAGTTACAAGCTGATAGTGTTCACTTCAATTTTTTTTGTTACACCTGTTTCACATAACAAGAAAAAAAACCCCTCAATTGTCTGTTGTTGTCTTTGAGGGCGGGAGGATTGTGTACTTTGGAATTATTAAATATTTCATTACAAATTTGATAGTTTTCACCACAGTTAAATACCCTGAACTGTCATATGCCTTTACTGAGTCATTTGCCAGCAAGAGATAATTCTCAGGCAGTGGTAGCGAGGAATCATTAAGCTAAACATCACATCCTTTAAATGATTAAAAAGTGAACCTGAATAGCTCCAAATGGAAACCTGGCCTATTTCTTTAGCCACAGGGAAGGTTAAAGGTGGAGTAATACCACCTTTTCTTGATGAGGATATAAAGGGACAAAGAATAAAGGAACTTTAGCTGTTCTATGGAGACATGCATAACTTCTCTTTACTTTGTGGATTATCTTGATGGAATGATACAGAAAAGGCATGTATCTTGGCATATTCTCACTGCTTCTTATTCCTCACCAGAGTGAACAGGCAACATGTCGTTCTGTTTTACTGGGACTACTCACCTTTTTATTGTTTTGGATGTTGAAAGAATAATGGTCTCTCTGAAATGAATAAGTAGCTAAACCTATAATTGAGCAAGCATGTTTCTGTTTAACAGTGAAATCACAGTTAAGTTCATGAGCTCGTGCTGGCAGAAACATCTTCTGTAGATGTTACTCATTGGCCCATTGGACATATTTGTCCTGTTTTCTCTATGATTGCAATTAGAAAGTTTATAAGTCATCAGGTTTTTACTTTTTTTCTTCATGATTTCAGAGAAAAAAGTTGTTAATGAGCAAACTTTCAATTTGCAAAAAAGCTGATGGTCAAATCTCAAATGCAGTCTGATGTGTCTTCCTGTCTAAATCTGCAAAGCAGCTGTAGAAGTAACTTGGCTTGGGTAAAGCCTGATGAGTATTTACATGATTACGTAAAGCACTTTAAATCAAAATTTACAAGCAATCAGAAGACTTAAAAAAATGCAGTTAAGAAGTACAGCATAACATCCTTCTCCAATTTCCCCTCATTAACTACTTCATTTTTATGCATTCTGAACAGTTCCTGATCTTAAGTCAAAATGTGTCCATGATCACATCCAAAGTGAACTCTCTCATAGTCTACATAATACTTTGCTAGATTAATTGCTCAGTTTGTATGACTCAGGAACATCTTCCAATCAAAGCAATTTTAGAAATAAGATTATTTTGTTTTTACCATGATTAATTCAAATAAGTTTAAGTGAAATGCATATCGTTTGCTTTTCACTGTAAATGTTGAAGGGTATTGGATCCATAGTCTTATTTCAGTCTTAAAGTAAAACAATTTGCATAAACATTAATAAATTTGCATAAATTATTTTTCCATGACAATCTGTCAAGTAATTTGAAAAGAGTTGTAAATGATGACAATCAGTTTCATAATTGCAATTTATGTTAATAACTTCTCTATGGCTCTAACTCTTTTCTGCATTATGGGAAAATTCAAATGTTGTTCTCACACTGTGGTAATGTTTCTATTGTCTTAGTTTAATCAAAAGTAGACACTTTAAGTGAATAAAATAGATACAAAATTATTATTTTGAAAATTAAAAGTTCATAATTTACAACCTTATGAAATTGCAAATGCCTACAAATAACTTGAGCTATCCTACTAGATTATTGCTAAGCTTATACAAGACAAACTGTGTAATATTCTTTCTTTTTAATCTCCTGTTAGTAGATTTGTTGATACTTTTGTAGATAAGTTTATGTGGGTTTTCTTGGGAGTGTTTAAGCTTGTATATTTCATTCTATACATTTTGAAGTTATGAGAGCAAATCTCCTATTTTAATAGAATGGTGAATAATGAAAATATATTTGAATCTTATTTTTAAACCAGATTTTGTTTCCCTTAAACCATACCAAACATAATAGAAAATAAATCTGTGATTAGAGTGGTCATATGTCATAGTGCTATCCCAGAAGTTGAGGGTTATAGTGCAATCAGGACAGGATACCTTTCTGTTCAGTTCAGTGAACATTGAAGTGGGATTCATGAGACTGCAATAAAAGGGATTGTTCTGTTAATAATTTAAATAAAGGGAATAAATCTGAAATAGGAATATGTGGTATCAGATTTTATGAATGATTCTGAATGTAGAATTTATTGTATGAAAGGTCATTAAGTGATTAGTTGAGCCTGATTAACAGATTTGGGTTTTCTACTCTTACTGAAATCACTGCGATATTTTTTTTTATTTGACATTAGAAGAAATAAATTAGGTTCTTGATGCTTTATTACCATTTACTAGTGATTTGATGTGTTACAAAAAATTCTTTGATCTATACCATATCACAATTATAAAATGCCCCATAGGGAAACTGGTAATTAATCAGAACAGAACAGAGGAATCATGGAGAATTCCAAAGTACATGGATACATGTAAAATACATGGATACAAGGTAAAATTTAGTTTTGCCAAACCTCCCTCTTCCCATATGATGCCTCTGTGTACCTTAGAGCTTTCCATATAAAGTTGGAAATCAGGAAACAAAGCTGGTGGCAGAACTGTGAAGAAGTACACTAGAAATTAACTGTAGTTAAACTTTATTTTAATGAGTATCTCCTGTTTAAGGTGAACTTGGATAGTAACGAGACCAGTCACCCTTGGAGAAGAACCATTGTTATTGATTCCTTTTTTCTGAGGAAAGGAAATTTAAACTGTATCACAGGTAAGTAGGAATGTTTCTGGTGAAAGCTAATTTGAAAATGAACTGTACAAACATGTCCTGAACAGTCTGGGAATAACCCAGATTCTCTTTTCCAAGTAGACAGTCTCATCCATTGAAAACTCAGAAAACCCTGCAAAAGAGGTTTGGGCATCTGCCACTCTTTATTTGACATTGAAGTAATCATTGTCAAAGTTAAAGCTTAGCTCACTAAATGTGTTACATCTTTACCAAGTCTGCCTGCAGTCAAAAACATCAATGAAAATAAGAGAAACTCAAAGTCCAGGTATAATTTCCATGAGCTTTTATTTCATTCTGTGGGTTTTTTTAATATATATGTAGTCTTATGCAAATGTGGATGAGCACATTGTGTTCCTGCGTGCTAAAATCTACAAATTCCAAGATTTAAAAAGAGCTGTATTAAGAACTGTGTTTAAAATATTTTTGAGCCTTTTACCAAGTGTATTAGTGTAGGTGACAAGGTTTGGCAGCAGGGGGCCTGCAGGGGTGGCCTCTGTGGGAAGATGGCAGGAGCTGCCCCATGCCGGACACAGACAGTTTCAGCTATCTCTTCGACAGACCCACCACAAGAGACAGCTGAGCCTATCAGCCACAGGTGGGGCACCTCTGGGAAAATGGATGTAAGAAAGGGAAGAAAACACCACACAGGCACAGGAGAAGGGAACAAAAAGAATGAGTAAACAGCAGAGGGAACATCAAAGTCAGAGCAGGAGGAGAAGTTTCTCCATGGCAGAGGAGATATTCCCCTGCAGCCCTTAGAAGAGACCATGGTGAAGCAAGCATTTCCCTGCAGCCTGTGGAGAGAACCATGACAGAGCAGATATCCACACTGCAGCCTGTAGGGAATCCCACACTGGAGCAGGAACTGTGAAGGAACTGTGGCCCACAAAGAGTCCATGCTGGAACAGGGGAAAAGTATGAGGAGGAAGGATGAGTGGAGAGAAACCCGTATGTACTGACCATAACCTCCTTCCCCCATGACCCCACGTGCCACTCAGGGAAGGGGGTTTAGAGGAGTTGGAAGTGAAAAAATGAAGTTGAGGCTGGGAAAGGGGAGAAGGCAAGGTGTTGCTTTCATGTTTGGCTTTTTTGCTTCCCACTACTGGAAAATACTTATTTTAATTGGCAATAAACAGTGAAATTTCTTCCGATCTGTTTTGCCCATGATGGTAATTGGTAAAAAATCTCCCTATCTTTATCTTGACCCACAAGCACGTTCATTCCTTTTCTTATTTTTTCCCTGTCACATTGGGGAGGGGAAGGGAAGTGAGCAAGTGGCTGCGTGGGAGTTTGTTGGCCAAGGCTAACCGACCATGCCAAGCTTTTAGCACTATTGTTTTCTCCTGGCACTTTATTAAGATGTCTTGCTAATTATAGGTTTATAAAATAAGCATATTCTCAACTGAAACAACAATTCAATAAGATTCTTATTCTGGAGTTAAAGATACCCATATATAGTTAATATTTTAATGTATAACTTGTAGAATACTGAGCCCTTACACCTGAAGGATAAAGTGATGTCACTGTTGTCCTGCTTTCTTGGTCTTCAGGCATCTGTGTTTTCTTTGATTCAGTCAGAATGTTCTTTGAACACAGATGTTGTCGCAATTTTTTCCATAATTTATCACAAGCTCACATGGCACTATAGAAATTTTAGGTAAATATAGTGGAAAGATTATGTAATGTCCTGCTTGAAACGAACAGCCCGCATGTCAATTTAAGGAAATTGTCTAAATAATTTTTTCTAAATTTCAGTATGAGTTTTTCCTTATAGTAGCTATTGGTTTGGAATTTTTTTTTTTGTAAAAAATGCCCTTATAACAGGATGGAATATCAGTTCGTAAAAACTTATTCTTAAGTCTCCTTTGAAAACATTTATAACTCCAGCTTCCTCTCACTCTCATTTGATTTTCAAAATTGGTGACATTCATTTATTATTCCTTTGATAGTATTATTTAAAAATAAAATGGTGAATTTTCAAGCATTACATTTAAGGAAACGTGATTGAAGTACTTTCTACTATAAAATACTTATGTCTTCTATTCCATAGAACACTTTCCTATATCCTTTTTGAGTAATATTGGTATGCTTCACTGCTCTTCCTTCCATCCTTACTTTTCCTCTCTACCTCAGGTAAATGAATTAGAGGATTTTGGGATACTTGGAAACCAGAACTCTGTCAAAAATAATTCCTTCTTCATTAAGATATAGCTGGAAGTCTGCCACAGTGCTGCCAGAGATAGAGATTTCAATTTTCTGGTAGGCTGAAGCATAAAAGAGAGGAAAATAAAATGCTTTCTAAAATTCACCTTTTCTTTTCAGCTGAATTAATTAAAATATACTGTATCTTGTGCTGGGAATGCTCCTCTACAGAAGTCA
This sequence comes from Balaeniceps rex, assembly GCA_013401315.1. Lineage (NCBI taxonomy): Eukaryota > Metazoa > Chordata > Aves > Pelecaniformes > Balaenicipitidae > Balaeniceps > Balaeniceps rex. The sequence goes on along the minus strand of VYZW01042847.1, from coordinate 3,254 downwards.
CAGTGGGACTGCTAAACCTTGTCCAGCTTTGAAGATATTGGCAGTTGTTTTGCTATGTGTTTTCCTATTAATCAATTTGAATCCTCCGTGGGACTGAAAGGTTGCTGGATGTTGCCTTCTTATTTAGCTTATTTGGTACTAAGAACCTGTGATGCATTCAGGTTACTTACCATTTAGTATAGTAAGGTTAATGTATTGCTAGGTAACTGAAGAATTGCCTCCTTGTCTCTTCCATTGATTGCCCAACTTCAATGTATAGCTATGGGAAAGAGTCTGCATCACTAGTCAACCCAAAGTGCTATAGTCGAAACAGACACATTTGGAGTTTGTAAGCTGAAGTTAAATAGAGATTCTAGACCATAGTTGATGTGTCCTTCAAAAGGACATTTATTTGGTGAAAGCAATAAAGTTCAAAAATATAATGATCTGATTAAATTAGAACAGTACTCAGCTAAGAGTTTACATTAGGAATTTACTTCAGGGAGTGACTGACTCTCAGAGCAGTCCAGTGTGCAGCAGAATTTGACTACGTAAGTCTAAGTTCTGTTTTTCCTCCATGTACTTCTAGGACACTTCCACCTATCCAACAGACATGGATTTACAAAGAGAAAACTGAGATTGGCAAGAAATTATTTTCAGATCACTCCTCATTTACTCTCTTGTTTTCCTGAATCTTTGTCTAGCAAACTTCTATTACTAACTTTACACATATAAACAGCCATACTGTTAATGATGGGAATACTTGAAATTCATAAAGCTAAGCAGTTACAGTCTCCCAGTGTGTGATATTTTCTCATGTATAAGCAGAACATTAGATGGAATGGAAAATTGAAATAATAAACGTTGCTATATGTGTATTTTAATTATTATCTGAAACAATTCAGTTTTGCAATTTTTATTATTACAACTGAAAAAAATTTATGTAGAATAAATACCTGGTGTCTCTAATAAAAAATTTATACTAGTATGAAAATCAGCATGGATCATAGGAAGCCAATTCCAGACATGTTACAGACAAAATAATTTCTGAGGCTAGGTTATGTATACACAGATACTCTCTTACTGACCTATATTACCTGTGTTGGTAGGAAGCTGGGGACTGCGGTGGGTGTATCTATTGGGACAGCATTTTCAGAAGTTAATGTATTTTCTTGTTAATCATTAAATATGTTTAATAGATTTTGCATGATAAGATTCACCAATACTTGCTTTATGTGGAGGTACAAGTTGTATAACTGCACACACAAGATGTGATGTGTAACGCACACAGTGCTTTCTTTTAGACAGTTTGGTCTCAGTGTGTACAGCATTTATCTTCTAACCTTTGGAGACAGGAATAGCAGAGCTGCCTATCAGCCTCTGTTCAGTATTGTATGTTTTGTCTTTAGCTACACTGAGTTACTGAAATTGTGTTAATGCAAGACTTGAATAAATTTTACTTTCTCTATGGATTACAGTTATTTTATCTCATATTTATGCATTCACTCTTCTAGGTATGCACAGGGGAAGTCATACATATGTAGAATATGTATATTTCCTCACTGAATCAGGGATTAAAGGTTTGGTCATACCAAGTCAAGAAAATCTTTCCATTAAGTTAAATGTATGTTGTGTAAGGCTGCTGGTTTTCTGGGTATCTGCATGCATTTATAGGGAAAAGAGATGGAATGACTAACCATGAAATCATTGAACCTTTAGGACAAGGGAACAATTACATTAGTCTAGACAGGGAATTTACTTGGCTTCCCTATTCCAATAAATCACTGCTCTATAATGCTTCTTGCAAAGGATGAGATCACATAGGCAATACTGCATTCAAAGCCATGAGTTTGCCTAGCACAAACTTATAGATTACAGAGTTTGATTTATGACAGAGTATTAAGAGCGAGAAAAAGTGGAGAACTATCTACAAATATCAAAAGAGGATCTTCATTTTGTGTTGAGAAGAATTATTTGAGGTGCAAAAAGGATACAAAAGGCACAAAATAAAATTAAGAAAGAAGAAAACAAAGAGGGGAAAAGATATTAGAACATCTACTACAGAAAGTCGTGGTAGTCTCCCTTCTCAAGACTTTTAAAACTAGACAGGGTACAAAGTTCTTGAAAAGTGTCAAATCAAAAATATCAAGACAATGGACTTATTTCTTTGGGTTTTTTCCCCCCTTGAAATTGTATCAGTGTTTTAAAATAATTTTTAATGTGACAGAACAGTTCTACATTAGATTCATAGGGCAGATGTACTCTGCTTAATTTACCATTTCTCTCACTTAATACTTTCTCTCTTACTTTATAACATTAATCCTTCATCAAGTTAAAAAAAATGCCACGGATTTAAATAAAAAGAACAAGTAAAATATGATGTTAAAATTTAAAGGGCTGTTTTCAGTAACCAGGGTTAGAAGGGTCTGGAAATTTTTTAGAGCTAAAATCCAGACTTCATCTCACAGTCTAATTCTAGCCTTGTCCTTTGGGCTGAATGTCCATTACTGATTGGAGCACTAGGTATGCTCCTGAACTGTTTCTTCTGGTATAGTTTCATCTGTATGGGAATCCAGTTCATACAGTCCAAGGTGTCTGTGCCAAGTAAACTAAAGCACAATAAATGGGGACTCACATAAAAAGCACAGTTGTGATCTGAACTAAAATCCTAACTAAATGCTTACTCTGTCAGAAACCCAAACAGATGCTTGTAAGCCTTTACTAGCTTTGTTCGCAATCTGAGATTTCAAAAGTGCTATACATGGCTCTCATTTGTAGACAATCATCAACGGAAAGTGCCATTCAAGCTTGTTTTGTCAGTTCCCTTATAGTCTAAATAATCATGCAAACTTTTATTTAGCATTTTTTACTTTATAAGACCAGTCTCCGTACTTAGGACAGAAGGAAAGAGCTTTTGAGGAAAGTCGACTCGTGAGAGCAACATAGGAGAGGGTAAAGAAACTAAACTAGAGATGAAGGGGGAGGGGGAACACATCAAGCTTGCCTGTGACAAGCCGTGGGATGAAATGCAATGCTTAGAAGGACGGGGTGCTAGGACGACCCTTCAACCTGTTGCCCAGTGGCATGCTGGGGACACTGCAGCACAGCCGAAGTCTTGCAGAGATAAGCTGGGGACTCCTGAGGTAGTAGGACCTAACAAGGAAACTTCCATGAAACACCTCAAGGGAAACAAGGGGTGTTCCGCTGAAAAGGCGACACAGCCAACAGCCCAGATCAAATGCCTCTACATGAATGCACGCAGCATGGGAAACAAA
>VYZW01042846.1:15194-29836 GCA_013401315.1 Balaeniceps rex | reverse complement strand
TTGGGCACTAAAAGTCAGTAGTACATGGGTTTTGCTGTTTTGAAAAACATTAAACAGGTGGTGAGGGGGTGTCCCTCAGGGTGACTGCAAGTTGCATCCCAGACTAATACAGCCCACAAAATTCCTCTATGAAGTTTGCATTATTAAAAGAATAAAGACCATTCAGTTTCACTTCATGTAAAAGGAGGGAAATAAACCCAAATCAAACAAATCACCATGTCATAGATTGTGGGAAGTCACTGTAGAAGAACACAAGTGCATACTATGAACTGTAATGGAAAACTCTGGTAGAGACTGCTCAAAGACCACATGTATTTTGCTGCTTGAAAATTGATAAATAAGAAATTTTTACAAACGCCGTATATTAATTGTTGGAGGAAATAAATGCAAGTTCAGTAAAGGCTTGGCCTGATTTATGCATAGGCATAACTTGATCTGGAGGCTTCCTTTTATCAGACCTCTTTTTAAAATGGAAAAAAAAGTCTTACTTGGTTTTCAAATTGTACAATGAGTTCATAGTCTGGCCAGTGGGAAAATCATTATTTTAGTTCATTTAGAATGTTGTTGTTGAAAAGAAAGAGTGAGATGGACAATCCCACTGTTTCATTTACTTTCAAACCTGAGTTATTTCATTTGAAAGATGATGTTAAGCCTTACTATGTAAAAAAAAGCCCAAGTAGTATTTAAAAAGATAACAGGACATTCTGCTATTCAATTATGACTTCTCAAAGGAAAACCCGCTTACACAAATATATGCCCTATTCCTTAAGATCACTTAGGTAAAAGGTTAATAAAAGCCAGCAGTTAGTAATGCCAAGACACAGTACAACAGATGATGGAGCTAATAGCATGCCACCTCTGTGTTAGGACTCACCAGATTTACAGAGCGTACATAGGCATGTGTCTACACAGCACTGTGTAACTGTGCATCATTCATATCTGGCCTTAAAAAATACATCCATAAAGCACCAGTGAAGTTTTCAAGCTGCAGCTCAGCATCATGTTTTCTGTATATGCCAAATAATTCCAGAGACGTTCAATCTGAGGAACGACTTAGGATGTTTTACCCATTTTAGTGCTGAATTTTGAATGTTCTTCCACCTCATTACTCCCTTACTTACATTTATGTGGGTTTTGCTGTAAGAAGAATATACACAATCCTTTTTCTTAATAGTTATGCAAAACCAAACCCAAACATAAAAACCCACCAACACTTGACCCCACATAAAAGCGACAGTAATTTCATTTTAGAGAATGAAAGGTCCATGCAAGGAAATGGAGAAATATTTTAGGTTGACTGTCTGAAGCTACTGGTGATGCTATTAGCAGTATTAGCAAATGCAGATGTACATCATCAATGAGAACTACAGGTGAAGAGTAAGTGCAAACTGCAACAGCTTTTACATATTAGTCTATGGGTATATTAACAAGACAGGTAGGTACCAGGATCTACAATAAAGTTAGCCAAGTTTCACAGCATTTCCTCTTTCAAGGCCATAACCAGCTTTTAAGAATATAGGTAATGAATAATTACCTATTATTATCCTATCCTCTTATCTAGGAAGACAGGATATTATTTTTCCGTCGTTTTATTTTTGTGATAGATTAGAACAATACCTTTTGCAACGGAAGCGTGGATTTTAAAAACCACAGTTTCTTCCAGTGGGTTGTACTCTGTTGAAATAGAGGAAGCATGGAGTGTTTCCACCAAAAAAGGCATCTTTCCTTTAGTGTAATCATAGGTGATAGTGTGGTTCCATGTATAGGGAACACTAACTCCATCTATAGTGAAGAGACGAGTAGAATGGGCATACAGTTGCCCAGGGCCGGTTTGAATATAGTCTTCTGTGTAATCCTGAAACAGCAAGATTCAGGCATCAGCCACTGAGTACAGCCAACACCACTGTGGTCTTTGTATTTTAAAGTGGTATGAGATGTATTCTGAGAAAGGTTTTTTTTCTTAACAGCAGAACACGTTGTATTTCGTGCAACACATGCCTTTTTTACTCTTATTTTAACTGTTGAATCCTAACAGCATCTAGTATATCTCTTTAAATAAGAAACAGGCTGTGGTACTGAGGATCCTGATGATGGGGGCCACAGCAGAACATTTCCAAAAAAACCCTGAAAATTATCTTACTCTTCAATAACAATCTTTTGAGGTCTAAATTTTTTTTTGTAATCTAAGTCAGATACTGACAACATGTGCTAAATAAACAGTAGAGAAAAATTCTGCCACTGAAAGAAGGTATAAATATTGGACATGCTACATACTGCAGTGTATCAAAATATCAAGAACTTCATGTGTATTTATTGTACTGTGGGATTAATATATTAAACATTTTCACTGGTTACCTACCACTAACTAATTACCACCTTTATAGAAACAACTTTAAAGAATATTCTTTCTTTTACAGTAAAACCGATTATCAAGCACCTGGTTTTAAACCAAAACTTTAATACCACATACTCTATTAAGCAAAATGTTTTTCATGTCTTACACTAAACCAAAAATATAGAAAAACAGTGCCTTTGAACGCCATCTTTCTAGCAGGAGTACAAGGTCAGTGATAGAAGCTATCTTACTAGGAGCAGTATAGAATATCTCCTAGAAACAATAGGCAGAGCAATTCAGTAGCAATATTATAACCTTTTGCCATACAATCATGCAAACTACCCTCTCTAATTATTCCTGAAAAAGTTCAGAGAAGTGTCATTCTTTGAAAAAGCAAATTCTGTAAAATATTTCATATGAATTGCAAATAGAGGACTGTTTGCCATAAGTATCTCCTCAAGACAAAGTTTTGATGCTATAGCAGAGAGAGGAGCACATCATTAACAGCATCCTGACAGCGTGCATAAGAACACATAAAATACCCTGTGATGTAATCCGATTCAGAATCTGTTAATCCCCTGTATTTGCAACTTTATCAGCCACAGGAATGTTTCTCTGCCAGACTACATATAGTTGTAGCTGCAAACAAATAATCAGTAATATTCAGAAATTTTTGCAAGGTGCCATAGTATAAAAGAGCTGGTGTCATCCTCAGGGAAGCCAAAAAGTCAGACAGGTTTAAGATGCACCTTTATAGCTCTATTGAAAGCAACACCTGACATGCCTGCTTGTGATAACTAGCCCCGAAGACACTTCTCAATACTACCTTATAACATCTAAAAATCTTGAGTGACCAATACTACCTTCCTGACAACTTTTGTTTTCAAAGGCAGTGTTAACATGTGTCAATTAAAACAGGTACAAAATAAGTTACAGTAAAACAGTTTTCAGGACTTAGTGTCTACTGCTTTAATATAGATGAGAGAGGAAGTATGTATCGATGAGAGAAGGGCGTGGTTATCTCGAGCAGCTTTACCTTCACGTTAACATCAGCTACTGACTGGAGCTGCAGCACGTGGCCACTCACAACAACATCCATCAGCAAGGCTCCATCTGAATCCAAGCCCCGGGCAATATGAGTCATTCGCAGAATCTCACCTATTAATTTTAAGAGCACATTGATTTATAAAACATCCTTACCGGAGACTCATGTTAGCCACACAGTATCTGAATTGGGATCCCTTGACCAGTTATTTTACACTAATATTTTTGTAAGGTATACCATGCCTATAATAAAAAACATTACATGTTTCAAATTACAGCTCTAAAAGCTGTATTTAAGCCTCAGAAAGCCAAAGTAATTCAGAAAATACTGGTGTAAGCAAAAGACTCAAAATTCAGCAACAGTTATGTGCTATTTTTTAAGAAATGCGGTATTATCAAGCTTATTGGAAACAGAAGGAGATGGTATATCACAGGTAACTAACCAGTTGCAAACTCCACTTGAGTTTCTCTCTTGAAGACCGCATCAGTGAGCGTAAACCCGTTCATTGCTTCTCCAATTTCTTTTGCAGTTGTCCAATAAACGGGGCTAAGTATAGAAACAAGCTTTCTCATTGCTGGACCTGAAAGAAATGTGACATAACATTTGACAGCTTTTTCCCTAACATCACGTGACCCACATCATTAGGAGCTGAATATGAAGACCTAAAGCTAGTGTAACCCTTAAGATTTAAACCAGAAAAAAAATATGTATTGGTATATTCAGAGGAATCATTTTACAAATATTAATGTACTAGAAGTAAATATTGAAAATTCCCTTTTCCCCTCTCTGTCTATGAAAAGTTTAGATCAATTTCTTCAGGGATGCTTAATGAAATGAAGTGGTAAAAACTGACATTGCACAGAATTCAAGCCTGGCTCAAGGAAAAAGGTGATAAAAAGTCATAAAAAGCCTACCAAGGGTCCGAGGGACGTTTGTAATCTTTGCTTGTATTACTCTAGTTTCAGAGTCAGGACTGTCTGTTACTGTGGCATTCAGGAAAGCAATTCCAAATTCAATATCGTTAATATTTCCAATGATGCTGCCTTTGGCATGTGAAGGCCCACCTGTGCAGGGGAGGGAAGGGAGGAAGGGAAAAAAAAAAAGGCCCATGTGAAAACTCTGCTGTCTGATATTTTGGGGGAGAGAAAAATCAGAAATATTATCCACAATTTTAAGTAGTAAGGATATTTCCACATATATTACTACACTATTTGCGAGAGTAATGCTCACAACCTGCAAAGAACAGGACGCTGTATGTGCGGTCTGAGATATATGCACAATAACATGGGAATCACCTTATGCGCTCACCCCTGTCTGAAAAGCAACAATTGTTTAACAGTATACTCTAGTGCTATGTAACAGGTTAACAAAAATTTACCCAGCTGAAGTTGCAGGGGAGATTTAAGCCTAAAAAATTAAATTACTTGGTTAACTGGCCAAGACATGAGAGAGTGCCAGTCAAATTAGGAGTGCCGCAGGCTTTCACCATATTGTCACTGTGCGCAGGCCGTAAGTTAACTCACCAGGACATGCTTGGGTATTACACCTGGATATTTGGGAGGAGTCTCCAGGACAAGGACGTCCACGATTTAACGGGGCTGGATTGCTGCACAGGCGTATTCGGGTCTGCTCTCCTCCTCCACAAGAAGCAGAGCATTGGCTCCATGTTTGCCACTGCCCCCAGTTTCCATCCACTGAAGAAAGAAAGAATGGAGAAAGTGACTTTTCATTTTAAACATGTCAGGCTGCATCAGTGATGCTTTTTGTCATTCCTTCCTGATGGAACAATGAAAAACAGCTAAAAGGATGACAAAAACACCTTAATGGACAGATGTGTACACTTCTCCCCTCAGAAACACGCCACCTTTAAAATTTTGTTTGTATATCAGCTGTACTGGAGACTGGAGACAGGGGATGTTTCCACTAGTTTTTGGTAGCTATCACTAGAGAGACAACCTAGCTGTCTAGAGCTTTGAGTGTTTTTACTCCTACAAAGAAAATATCTGAGATTGCTTGGGTATAAAATTGATGGAAAACAAACCAACCATAAATCTTGCAAATAAAGAACACACGTTCTATCTATCCAAACACTCACAAGGGGTCAGTTAAGAGTTGGCTTGAAGCACACGTGTGCAGGAGTCTGCATGGCCTCCTCTTGGTATCACGGCCTCAATAACAACAGATGATACAATAGGAACATGACTGCACACTGTGTGAACATAGTATCTGGAAATGCCTGATCCGATACGACATTTGCCGAAAACTGGCAATGATAAGAGGAAAGTAACAATGAAGAAAGCTTGTTTAAAACAACCATTAGCCAAAATAACAGTAATAAGGGAACTGAAAAGTACAAAAGCAGCAAGAAAATTTGTGACTGGGGAGGACAAACCCAAGCAAGAGGAGGGTAAACAAGGAACAATCAGACTGACCTTGACAATGCAACCTCTGTCAAGACCTAATGGAGAATCATCCTCACATGCCATGACCAGCTGGTGTCCAGCTAGTGGGGGCTGATGCTATGGGGTGCAACAAGCAGAGGCCCACATCTCAGGTGTGCGGATGTGGCCTCATTGGGGGCTTTGTCACCAGTGTGTGGGTCAGCAGGGTGTTGAACGTGTCAAGGTACGCATAAAGTTGGAGCTCCTGCATCTCCCACAGGAGGAGGGTGTGTAAAGAGGTGCACATAGAGGAGGGATTTAATATTTTTTTAATTATTATATCAGAATTAATAATAATATAATAATAATCCCTTTCTGGGATGAGTTACAGAAGGGTCTTCAGAAATTTGTAGGTGTTTAGTAAGTCTCTAGCATTGTGGTTTATCTGCTATATTGCTGATATTGATCCTGAATGTTTAAGTTCATTGATTGCCCCTTAGTTATGTGTTGTCAATAAATCAATTAACTGCTTTGATTGTCATTTTATTTAAAGCATTTGAGCTAAGCATTCTTCTCTACTCCTGCAGTACATTATGAGAGTTCACCAGGAGCCTCATAAACTGTATTTACTGTAAAAACTAAGTAGAATTGCTAGGTGTAGGAGAGATTTTCATATGCTATTTCCTGTTTTGAATTATTCCACCTCATTTTTGGAAAATCTAACATGTGAAGGGGGAAATCCTTGTAAGGTGACAGCCATTTAAAGAAAAAAGTGAGAGTGAATTATTATATTGTATCAAATTGTAAGTAATTACAGAAATGTTCTGTGTTCCTTTCATAATATGAAAATCTCACATATGTTATGTATACCCTGAAGTCTTCCAGGGAAAGCTGCATTTAATTTCTCCGTTAGTCTGAGCACTTACCGGGGCACACTTCAGTGCTGCATCTCTGGATCTGCATGTCAGCCCCTGCACATGCCCTTCCACCGCTGGCGGGGCGAGGATTGTCGCAGGTCCGGTATCGCCTCATCTGACCTCCGTTGCACGTTCGACTACAAGTTCCCCAACTACTCCATGGGCCCCAGTTGCCATGAACTGTAAAAATAAGTCAGATTTTATCTTCTTCCTCTTAATAACAGATACTTAAAACCAGACAGTCAAGCTAGGAAAATATTCCTATTGGAGAGTAACTTTTTAATTTCTTTCACCTCAAAAATAAAAAAAAACAACACCCCAGACAATAAAAGATCTAAGAAAGTTACCTTATCCAGCATTCAGCGATTTCTCAGAGTATGTGAACCAACTCCAGAACATCATCATTTGTAGGAAAGTATGCGGCACATACTATTAACCAAATGAGTCGCTACACTCTACTGTGAGACACAGAGAGATTCACTTTGCAGTACCTTCTGACTGGACAGTTGTAACTTTAGAGAGATGCATGACCTCTGACAGTCTGGCAGGACCTTATGGACCAGCTGCTACTGGTTTGTGCTCCTAATAGTTAATGTTTAAAATGTCCCAGTCACACTGACTAATGAAGAGATGCTTTCACTCTTGCCAGGCAGCTAATACCACTTGCCTGTGTTCAGACCTCCTAATTTTTGTGGAGTGTGTGATTTGTGGAGGGCTTCCTTCCTCTTGCGCATACATACAAACCCACTAAGTGGGCCCCAGCCTAACCCAAAGCACTTACTCGGACAAGGGTCGCTGTTGCAAAAATCAATTTGTATGTCATTTCCTTCACATTTGTGACCCCCAAACTGTGGGGCTGGGTCTGAGCAGTGGCGTGTTCTCTGCCTGCTGCCTCCTCCACAGGACACGGTGCAGGCACTCCAGCTGCTCCATGTGGCCCACTTCCCGTCCACTGGTGAGAAAGGCACATAGCATGGTACAGTTACAGTCTCTGACATTAGAAATAACAAAGTAAATCAGTGCTGCGTCAGGGTAAAACTGACTGTAGGATGTTATTGACTCTCTTTCTAGAACATCTCAGCTACATAGGAATTTCTACATAGGAATTTCCAGGAGTGAAAGCTGGAGAAAGGCATGACCTGTCTTTTAAATAACCTGTAATCCTGGCCAGAATCATCGTCAGGGATCACTCAGTCCTCAAGCTCAGTCATTCTCACATTTTTAGGTATCTGTGAGCAAGTCAAACCATATACAAAGTAGTCCCTGAAATTACCACACTGGGCAGATGGCTGGTACGAGTCACAAAAACCCAGTCTTCACTTATGCATCCTCCTCTGGTTGCAGCTGCACTGTCTGAAGATGTAACCATCACCGCCTTCTCCCCCGCCTCCTTCCTAGCCAACCTTTGATTTACTGGCTCAGCTGTTTATAGGAGTTATTACTAAATTATCTCACATGAGCCAGGTCTAAGCAGTTGAGTAGTAGGGTCTTTGATCTCCCAAGAGATGGTGACACAAACTGTTATGGGTACATCCATGAGCACTTGAGTTGGCAGCTAAAAGGCTGATTAGTCACAAACTAGCTGTAAGCAACAGCATCCTCAGCAGCAGCACATCAAGCCAGATAAGCATGCAACATCAAGCCCTCAGTTGCTTGACTACCACGAGGTCAGTTCTCTCTTCTACCAGTTGATAATTACAGTGGGGATTCAGTATAGGATCTGGCATGTGCAAAATGGAGCGTGAAGCCAGAAAGGATCTAGTCTGAACTGCTGCACATTCCACTTAATGAAATTTGCCTTCATTATCCCTGCACTCAGCCAAATACAAAGGTCATATTTAAAAAATGTGAGTTTTCCTATCCAGTCATGAAGGACTCATTGAAATGTGGAAGAAAAGGATAAATTAATAACAAAAAAAAAAAAAAAAAAAAGGAAACCTTTAGGAAACCTGTAATTTAACTGCCAAGGATTTAAAATGCTGCTTTTGCACAGTGGCAGGGTAAAGGAAGACAGACAAGGATAGGAGAAGAAATCCCGTATGTTAGGTCTACAGACGGACGCTAAAGATAGTGACAGGGGCCAGTGAAAATAAAAGGCTCGAATGGAATTTTTTCATGGACACTTTTAGAACTGGAAAGCTTTCGATATAAATTAAATAGAATTTGGAAAGGAAATGACAAGTTTGTCATTGTTCTCCAAGTCTGTTGCGTCTTACCTGGGCAGTGCCTCTTGTTGCAAATCTGCATCTGTGCATCAGACCCCTCACAGTATGATCCGTCATGTGAAGGAGGAGGGTTATTGCAGAGCCTCAGTCGTGTCTGAGTACCTTTCCCGCAAGTCTTGCTGCAAGGACCCCATGGCAGCCAAGAACGCCACTCACCATCAACTGCAAAGGCAGCACAGCTATAAAACTGTTTAAACTATACAGCTGCTTTAACTTGAAATTACAGCTCCACAGCCTAAGGCAAAAAAGCTACGTTGTTTAATATCAATAAATGAAATATCCTGAATAAGCCCTTGAAAAAAAAAAAACTTTGCCTCGAGCAACAGCTGAAACAGATCAACAGTTTGCAAAAGAGAGATTAGTTCTTTCCTTTTTGTTTTCCAAATACATCACTTCACCTCACTACAATCTTGGAACAACAGAATGAAACACTTGATCAAATCTGGTGTTTTGATAAGTTACCTGGCTCTGACTGTCCTGTGCTAGGCTGAAGGTCTCAGCAGGGGAAGGGGCATGCTAGCTAAAAGCTGGCACACAGCTTCAGTGGCTACCAGTAAGCAGGAGCCAGAACTGGTTTTGTTGCCAAGATCTAGAGAAATTAATCTTAGGCCAGTGGATGAACATTTAGCATTGTGGTGGTAGCAGAGCCAGGGAAAAAGGGAAAAATCAATATAATAAAAATTGTGTGGAAGGAAACATGCCATTAGTGAAGGGTTGTGAATAAACTACAAGCTGTCAAACACGGGAAGTACTACCAAGACAGGAAGGAAACCTGAACATTCAGCTAGTTAGGAGAAAGACGTGGCTGACAAGTACAACAGAGGAAAATATACAGATAATGTCTTAAATTATTAACTATCATGTTTTACATGGCTTTTTAATAGTTGGTGGTTTGTTTTTTGGAGTTTTGGGCTTTTTTTTCATTTTAATTGGCTTTGCAGAATAGGTTTAGAGTAGTGAGTTTTAGTCTGTGAGAACATGGGTACTGGAAAAATCAAAATACAAAATTAACATTTTTATTTGGGGGGAAAAAACCCAAGAGAAATTGCTGCAAATATTCCTTGCACTTACTTTTGTGACCTCTGTTTCCAAGAACTAGTGCCATTCAATAAATTACAAGCAATTCTAAAACAAAAAAATCAGGAGCTTAATTCTTTTGTAATTGAATAATCTGAAACAAGCTGAGAGAATTTGGGTTTGGAGGTAAAAAGAAAGGTATATGGGAAGCCCCTTGTGCAACTAATTTTAAACCACTCTTCTCTTACCTGGGCAAGGCCTAATATTACACATGACTGAATCCACAGCACTGCCATCACAAGGCTTCCCGCCGTGCTGAGTTGGTGGGTTACTGCAGGTTCTGGTTCTAGTCCTGTTACCTTGTCCACAGCTCTTTGAACACTCTTCCCATAGCCCCCACTCCGACCAGTTGCCATCCACTAAGAAACAGAAAACCCCACAGTTTTAGTTAAAAAATATTTTTGTGGTATATATTGAAATTTCCTCTTCCTTTCCACAAAAGTCAAAATGAATTCCAACTTCTTAGAAAAATTAATTTGTCATGAAGATTCGTGGTGATAACGCTTCACTGTTAGGGCACTTAACATAAGGCACATTAAAAGTATCAATTCATTAAAGAAATACCTGGACATGGCTTGTTGTGGCAGCTGCGTACATCTGTATCAGGCCCCTCACACCTCCTTCCACCATTTGCTGGAAGAGGGTTGTTGCACTGACGGACTCGCTCCTGAACACCTTGACCACAAGTTACGCTGCAAGCTTGCCATTCAAGCCAATCAGAAAATCCACCATGCACTGCAATGGGAAAAATAATGCTCTGTAATGTGCTTGTGCTTATAACTCTCTTGGATTGATACAGCAAAGTGAAAAATGTACTTCATAAGCCATACTTGGAAATCCAACTCACTTCACGTCTTCATTACTGTAGAACTATCTTACTACAGCTGCTCTGAAATAGTTACTGCTTATGCTCCTAAATGCTTTTCTTTACAGGTACAACTAAGTTATGATATATGTTCTGAGGTTGGGATCTAGTTCAAGATCCTTTCATTATTATTTATGTCTCTCAATCCTTCACACTTATCTGTCTCACACAGCTGGATGAATATAACAGAAGGAACAAAGTTACATGAAGTAGAAAACCACTGACATCTCGGACATGTACCTAATGCGTATATGGAAGATAGGATAAAATATCTTCTCCATAAAATGTGGATAAGATAAAATCTTGATCATATTTATTCACAATTAATGCTGGAATCTACCAGTTTGACAGTCATTATCATATATTTTGTGCACCTACCCTGGACAGTCAGTGGTACTCTGACAAGAACAGATCCCATTAGATTCCTTGCTACACAATCATATTCAGACGTATCTTCCTTCTGTGCTGCAACAATACACAAGGAGCCATTAGACAGGACAGTCACTCTCTCATTGCTCACAACCGGATGACCTTGGCGGGACCATTTGATGGTTGGAGGAGGCTCTCCATTTGCCTGGCAGTTCAGCATTGCTGTGGCACCAGCTTCAATAACTGTCTCTACAGGTTCAACAGTAATGACTGGAGGACCTGAAAGAGAAAGGCTTCTTTAGGCAATAGCACATGGTTACATTTCTTTCATTGTATTGAATATTAAAGGTGTGGTCACAATGAGGGCAAAAACCCAAAAATCTTAAGTTTACTTTGACTAAAATTATTATTGTTGATCTTCCACTATCAAAATATATGCAAGTTAAAATGACAATGATAGGCTATTTTTAATATGTAGCAACCTGAGGACCAAAGTTGGGATTGAGGCCTGACTATATGAGCACACTGTTGTCTTTATTGCTAAAATGTGTTGCTCTTCATAAAACCTGCAGGAAGACACTATTAATCATGTCCAGAGGCAACTGAGACATAAGTAACAGATCCATACTGCTTGAGGCTGTAATAGAAAAGGGATGTTCAGAAATTCTACCACTAGTGAAAAATTAATTCTAGATGTTCAGAAATTCTACCACTAGTGAAAAATTAATTCTAAAATATTATTTCTGCCAAAAATAAAATATTGTCAGTGAAAGCCGGGATTCATCTCACGTAAATTCCTTAATTTAGAAATTAAGAGTCTAGTTTAATCCAGTTGTATAGACATCCTCTCTAGTCAACTAAAAGAAACAGACCCTTTCAGAAGGTGATTCACCCCATTCTAAGTTGGTTTCTAAGATGAGCCTGAATCACCCTCTGTATGCTTCTCTTCTTTGACCTCAATCACTAGCTTAGACTAGACGCTTAAATATTAATGATGAAAGACGAGATGAATCTTAACCTACAGTGCAGTGCCCAACCTCCAAAACTTCAATGGGAGTTGCATATACTTATGCAAAGGTAGGTTATCACTCCAATCTAGTGGCATTAAACTTATCATTTTGAGTCTTACTCTGAAGAGTTAGCGTCAGACTGCGTTCCACCACACCAGCATCATTGGTAGCCACGCACTTGTAGTCACCAGCATCTTCATTCTAAAGAAATGAAAATCAAATAGTCATACGACCTGTCAACATGTAATTAAGGTTTTGGTTAGCTGTGCACCTCCAGTAGGTGAAGTTTCTGCAACACATGGCATGCACTGGATCTTAAGAGGCACCCAGTTAGATTCTAGAGTATCCCAACATTTTGCTTTTATTAACATTAAGCTGATATTGTGAATTATTTTTACTGTTATTATTCCATTTTTTATTTCCTTCAACTCCTTAATTCTGAGGATCAATTTTTTTTTTTTTTTTAGTTTAAATGAACTCAAGGGAGCTGCTGGTTTTAACCCCATTTCAAAATACAGGCATTGGTTTATAGGGATAAAATGGGTCTTGCCATTCATATTAGAAATTTAGATGCCAAGAGGTTTGCACACAATGCAATTGCTTTTCAGCTGACCCGACTGGGTAGAACCCAGGCTCTTTCAAGGTCAAAAGCAAAAGTCCCATTTAATTGGGCATGACCAGGATTTCACACACCAATTATTAGTATGTAGATTCAGTCCTTCTGACAATTAAAGAGAATGATAGCCCCCCAGGGTTTTTTTGTCACAATAATTTGAGTCTAATTCTAGTCTGAATTAAAACATTTGTTAAAGGTAAAAGCAAACGTGCATTACGTGTCTTGCCTTACCCTTTCAAAATAATATGATCTGGTATACCTTTATTAATCAAGTACAATGCAGAAACACATTCTAACAGACCAGTGACTCACTACAGTGCCGTAGATAGCAAGAGAACCATTGTTAAGCTGTTGGATCCTGTTGCTAATCAGAATGCCAACTCCTTTTTTGCTCCACTGGATGGTTGGAGGTGGATCTCCTCTGACTTCACAATTCAACATAGCATTGCCACCCAAAGGCTCAATTCGGCTAGAGTGGTAATCCCCTTTGAAGACTGGAGGCTCTGAAAAAACAAGTCATGGCAGAGAAATAGTAGGGTCAAAATAAAATGCCCTTAATGAAATTGCTGGTAGGGATCATTCATCTCTGACTTTCTGAATTGTGAATTTCAACCTGTTTTGATTTTTCTTATTTAGCCACAAACAAGGTATCAAATACCAGGGGTAATGGTTTTAAACTGAAAGAGGGTAGATTTAGATTAGATATTAGGAAGAAATCTTTACTGTGAGGGTGGTGAGGCACTGGAACAGGTTGCCCAGAGAAGTTGTGGATGCCCCCTCCCTGAAAGTGTTCAAGGCTAGGTTAGACAGGGCTTTGAGCAACCTGGTCTAGCAGAAGGTGTCCCTGCCCATGGCAGGGGGTTGGAACTAGGTGATCTTTAAGGTCCCTTCCAACCCAAACTATTCTATCATTCTACTATCAAAACAGATGGCTGCATGAAACTGTCCAATAGTGACCACAACTACTGCTATTTTACATACCTTTGACATACACAAAACCAATAGCTTTGATTGAGCCAACTATGTTTTCTGCCGTGCATATGTAGGTACCAGAGTCATCTTTAGATATTCTTTCAATAACAAGTTCACTGTGTCCATTTACATCATCGTATTGTACTGAAGGAAGAACACACAGTAAAGGGTTACTTCAATGATTTTGAATGTATACATCTCAGTGACTGGTATGTCATAAGATTGTTTGAATTACAGTGCTGTTCAGCAACACAGCTCAATGGCACTGTGCCGTTTCATTTCTGAGACACCTCAGAAATGCACAGTAAAGTCGCTGCTATGATATTTGCCCACGTGCATGTATTCACTTAAGTTGTCCCTTAATTTCGAGCTTCATGCATCTGCATTCTATGAACTGCTGAGGTTTTCTTCATATTTAAGGGAAATAGCATTAGTTGTTGGGTGCTGAGTAAATAACATCAGATACTGAATGTTTTTAATGTGTTACATTACTGGCTACAGAATAGGAACAGTTAGGTATCTTCCTTACAGCTTTGTCTCACAGGCAATTTAATTACATGATTGCATAATACTGAAGATATTCCTCACACAATCACTGCCTAACAAATTTGTTCTCTCTAGATTTTTTTTTTCTTCCTTATCCTAAACTAATTGCAATGCTGCATGGGAGAAAACAACTCTAGAGTGGAATGACCACTAAGACTCGGTGTTACCCACCTGGAATGATGTTATTGTTAAAGGTCCATGTTATTTTGGGTACAGGTATCCCAGTTGCTTTGCAAGTTAATCTGAGCTGTTCTCCTTTAGTCAAAGCTATATCTCCAGGAAGT
>VYZW01042845.1:5166-52956 GCA_013401315.1 Balaeniceps rex | reverse complement strand
ATTCAGTGTGGCTCCATCACACAAAAGGATGCTGCATAATATAAGCTTAATGTAGCACATTTTAGGATTTCTATTGCCCAAATATAATATTGGTCTTTCATAGAAAAGAAATATGCAAAGAATTATATGTCCATTTTATCTCTCCACAAAAATAAAACGGACATCTTCTAAGTATTGCAAAATTGAGAACTAAAAAGGCAAAATAAATCAAGAATATTAGGCAGCCCTTTTTACACTGATTAAGTCTTTAGTCTGATCTAAACTATATAATCTTTCAGTCCAAAAAACTGAGTTCCTTTTGGGATTAAATGCATACAGGAAGAGATAGTAAACAGTCAATTCATCTCCACTGTCTCTATGCCATGAATGGTTTGTACATCTCTGTCATATGCTCCCAGATAATCTCTTTTTGAGGTTTGAAGACCCCCAGCCTACTCAATCATTCCACATATGGAAACTCTTCCACACTGTTGATCATCCTTTTCTAAATCTTTTCTGGCTTGAATATGCCCTTCCTTATACAAACAAACCAGAAGTGAACACAGTGTTTTTTGGATGAGTGAATATGGATTTCTGCAGTGGCATAGTGGTATTTGTTCTTATTTGTTATTGTCCTACTAATANTTTTTTTTGATTTTTTATTTTCCTACTAAAAATTTTTAAAATTTTTTTTTTTTTTTTTTTTTTTTTTTTTTTTTGATTGAGGACAAAGCTGATGTTTTCATGGAACTATCTGTCATAATTCCGAGGTCTCACTGCTGAGTGGTAATGCTCAGCTCAGAGCCCATCATTTTTTATGAGCAACTAGGATTGTTTTTCCCCATGTGCATTGCTTTATGTTTATGTCCACTGAATTTCATTTGCCATTTAACTGCATAGGTACTGAATCTTGTGAAGGCCTGTGTAATTCTTCACAATTAGATGCTGTTCTTCCTAGCATGAATAACTTTGTAACATCATGAAACTTTGTCATGGCACAGCTCACTTGCTTTTCCATTTTTTTTTATAGCACTATTAAACAGCACAGCCCTCTATCACTATTGACCTCTCTCCAGTGTTAGGAAACCTTAACTGTTTCTTATTTTTTAGCCAATTATTTAGCCATATTAAATAGCTAGCACATTTTCTCTTCTGCTACCAAATGTTCACTTCTGTTGTGACTACGTGATTTCTTTAAAAGCTTTTGGTGAGAGACTTCATCAAAACGACTGGGGACTTTTCAGAGAATTCATCTTTATCCATATGCCAGTTGGCACATTCAAAGAACTGCAAGAGGTTTGCAAGGCAAGTGTCCCCTTCACAGAGGGGAGTGAAATAAAAATTCTCAGAGTTTTATTTTTCTCATGTGTTTTTTTATTATAGCTTCTACTGCTTTGTCTTGTTCAGCTCTCAGTCTTATATGCTTGCAGTTCTCCTGACCTTCCCAGGAATCTCTTCTAAATATTGGCATCATGTTTGCTTGCCTCCATTCTTCAGGTATCAAGGAAGTTTTCAGTGAGAGGTTACACGCTGCTGTTAGTAGTTCAGCTGTTCCATCCTTCAGATCTTTTGGAATACTTTGATGAATTCTGTCTGGCTTTGGTGATTTATTGGAGTTCATTTGGTCTATTCGTACCATACTCACTTCCTCTGTTCCTTCAATTTCAGAGAAATTCACTGCTCAGTCCCACCATCCCCCACAAGGGTTCTCATGTGGGAATTCACTCAGTTTCTTCTACAGCAAAAGTTGATGAAAAAAATTCATTTAGTTTCTTTGCAATGCTCGTGTCTTTGAATGTTCCTTTTATGCCTTGGATGTCAGCACTATTCAGTTAAACAAAGGAACTTGATCACATTAAACTGTTAGAACAGTGTTTGACAGTCAGGCAACTAGCAAGTCCCACGATTTCAGGCACCTTTTGGGAAATAACTAACACAGGACAGGAACTATTCTCCACAGTTCGGATGCAGTTACCCTGCTATAAATGGTAAGATAATGCATGGGTGTGATCATGCTATACCAGTAAGGTAAAGGACCAGGGAATGTGTCCTGGTGCAGTTTTGTTTAGCAGAAGAGATGCAGACTGGTTTTGTGCACCACGGTCCTATGTTAGTCAGAACAGATCTGCCCAGAGTTTGGATTTTGTCTCCAACATCAAGCTTTTCTCCTTCATCTTCTGAATAACTGATGCAAGACAACTGTCACTAGTTTTTATCCTGGCAAAGCCTTTTCTTCCTGCCCCCTTCAGTCAGCTCTTGGTGTTACTAATGTAACACCAATGTAACAAGGCTTCCTAGTTTCAAAATTTGTAAGATAGAAATTAAATTAGGGTAACAGAGATATAATATTTTTTTCTAAAAGAAAACAAAAACCCTGCAATGTGATTATAAATATGGCTTAAAGAACATATCTCACTGTGAAATAGACACCCAGGGCAGGATACTGGTGCCTAGATGTTGGCATCTAGGGCTATCTGAGATGCTCTGTGGTATGTTATCTGGTCTCCATCTACTGCTCAAGGATAAAAGTGGTGTCTTGTAGATACTTTGTCATATCTGACAGCCTAATAACAATGTGTCTCAGGTTCCTTAGAGCATCTAAAATAGCACTCAGTACCTAATGTTTTAGTCAACTGAATTAAGCTAGGCTCCACTGACTGTACTAATACATTTCATTGTCTATAATGGAAGCTTAGACACCTACGTCATACCTTCCCTCAGAAACAGATATTTAGGCAACTTCTATTGACAAGAACAATTTGATTTAAATGTTATTGGAGTAAGATGAATTGGGGAGACACTGGGATGAAATAGAAAGGAAAAAGGCAGCAGGTATTTATAGTACATTTAGGAGGTTTACAGGTCAAAGGGAAAAGGAGGGCACTTGGAGAGGCAAGCATAGCAAAGTGTGTCAGAGTTGTCTTAAATATGTCAAAGGAATAAATTAAACATGAGAAGGAATGCATTGATTAAAAAATAAAGGCTGGATTCACATCCACTCTGTGGTGCCTTTAATACCTCTGGCTGTATAAAGGGACCTAAGGCAGGTATGATACTCACACCTTATTGCAGCAATGTGAAAAGACTTCACTGTAACTAAGAATTCAGTCCCAGATAGGTAACTGGCACTACGGAGTTCGTGTTTGTTCTCTCTCAAGAGAAGTTACCTGGCAAAAAAAAAACAACCCAAAACACCATCATGAAACCCTCGAGGTCTTTATAGAGCTTTATAATAAAAGCTTCATCTGGGATATGAGAATTAGCTTGGATTTGTATGAGCTCGTTCAATGTCATCGGTAATCAACATTTTGCAGAATGATTTCTGCATGTCTGCCCTACCCTGTGTAGCAGAAGAAATAATGAAGATCCTCATTAATGTCTCTTCACAGCTCGTTCCTACACTGCCACTTCAGTCAATATCTAAAGGTCAGCTTCTGCCTTTGATCTCACGTATGTGTGACAGTAAAAATCTGAAGAGACAAACTTTTGTTAAAGAAAATATGTTGTCAACTTACAAATTGGAGATATGTGGAAGTAATTCTTCCATTAAGAGTTGTTTTGTTTAAGTTCAGCTCATGGAGATAATCTGGTTTGTTTTGCTCCGGAGGGTTTGGAGCCTGCTGTGTCCCTTTAGCCTTGTGGCTCTGCTGTATTTTCTCACATCTGATGTTATTACCAGAACATCCCACTTGCAGCACAGAGTTTAGCCCCAGAGTCTGTGGTACGTAGTTGTATCTGTTTGACTACCAAGTGCATTGTGATCAGAAGGATGCTTGTGTGACTGGAGAAGCAGTTGGAACAGAAGTAGAGGCTAAGAAAGGACCGACACTTTAAAAGCATATGGCACAAACTTCTGATAGCTTCACTGTTACAAACAATCTACAGTCGTCACAAGCCTTTCTGCTATAATAACCTGAATCTATTGAACATTTTCTGCTAGCTAAATTAAGCACCAATATATTCATTTCAGACCTCCTGACTCTGACCTTTTTTATGCTAACTTTGGTAAAATGCAACTCCATTCCCCTTGAGTTACTCCTGAATCACATCAAAGGAAATTGGAGGAGAAGCAATCACTGGAATACTCACTTTGAACCCTCCATTTTAGTTAAAAATATTTTCTTCCAAGTCCTAAAGTATAGCTTTTAATGCATTAAAAAGCAAGGTATAGCTTGAATGAAAGATCATTCTTGATGTACTTAAAAAAATTGCAAAAATCTGGGATTCAAGAAAATGGAGGGAGGGAGGCAAGCTGAAAAGATTTTAGTTTGATTCATCTCTTTTATAGGAAAAAACTGTTGACAGAAGAGAGTTCTGTACAGGGATGAATGAGCGCACAGGCAGGGCAGGGGAAACCTCCAGATCATGACCCCTCTTTCTACCTCTCCTCTGTATCTGAACGGAGTGTGTTCCCCATGAACTATCATGCTTGTAAAAATTGAGTGGGGTCAGAGGGACATCTGCATCAAGCTGTAGCAACACAGAAGATAAATGTTTTGAAAAGCCATTTTGGCTGTACGTTGGCTTGTACATTGTCTGTCTGTCCAGTGCTGTCTGAAATAAAAATGTATTGCTGTTTTGTTCAGAGTAGGCAAACAAGGAAATACTCAAAGTTTTGGGAATGTCTTTTGGAAAGTCACCAAAACTCAGTGCAGAGAGATTTTCAGAGCCTGCTTACTAATGAGTGTTTTGTTTTGAAATTATAGTGGTTGGGATTTCTTCCGAGGAAGGAACATTTCCTCGCTTCCACCTGGAAGCCAAATCAGCAAAGCTGCGCGGCAGCATGGGCTCCTTGCTCAGAAGAAGCAGGGAGCAGCGCTTTTGTGTAGCGTCAGCTAAAATTGTTATGCAGTCCCATCTGTTATATCTTATCACAGATCTTGCTGGAAAATTTTTTTGTTTATTGCTATATCTAAAGAATTATTAAAGGAGGTATATTTAAAGGCACCACTTTCTAGAACAGAGTACCAGTATCTATACATTTCCAGCTCATCAGAGACCAGCTGATTTTGGTGGTATTGCTTTCTCAGATTTACTTACAGAAGACCATGACCAAGAGAATAACACATTCAGAGTTTTGAAAAAGAAGTTTTATTTGTGTTAAGAGAATGTATATCTAAGCATTATAGAACTGTTTGGGTTTTGTCTTAGATTTATGTTTTAATGGTATTCCCAGAGGCTCACATTTCAACATGGTTCAGATTTTAGTACACAGCTTTCCTTGTTTATCAGAATCTCACAAACTGCATTTCCTTTATAGCCTTTTATAAAAGGCTATAGGGGACTCAAGTTCACGGTACGCCTGAAGATAAATCTGCAAAGGAACTTCAGCATTACAAAGCTCAGTACTGAAATACTTAACTCTTGGGTGTTCTGCTCTGTGGAAACCTTGATGTATAGTGTCAAATGTCTGATATCTACAGGGAAAAGTCTAGGCAAACTAAAAGCAACAAAATGAGTGAAAATTTGCCAGAATTGCTTAGTGCTACTGTTTAAAATTCTTCTGGAGTTCAATGTTCAAAGCAGGCGGAAAAAAAAAGCCCACAACAAAACCCACAAAAACAAACTTTCCCCCAAGCAAAATCTGTGTACAGCTGGTGGCTCATGGGGGAGTTCATGGGGGATGATAAGAGACCTCTGCATATTTTGACCAGACTTTCCGGATAGCTGAAAAGAGTATATGTAAGGAAGTGCTGTAAGTGCAGGGATGCACAACACTCAATATCTCTATGGAAATTGCTCTGCTTTGGTTATTTAATTAATCCCTGTAAAAGGGACTTGAATCTGATTCTTTTGTCTCAGTACTCATAATACTTCTACACCAACAGCCTAAAAAGTCAACCTTTCTCTCTAGCTCTGTAAGTATTTAAAGAAATTAAGTGGAAGAATGTCAAAATGAAAGATTCAGGGTAATTTTCTCAGAAGAACAAGAATTTGGAGAGTTAGAAACCTGTTCTGGTGTGTGTGGACAAGTCTTTGCTTTGAAACCAGTAGGGAGAAAAGAAATAAACTCTGCCTGCTGCCTAAGTGCTCTGGCAATTGGGTAAAATGGACGCAGATGTGATCCTGGAAGGTCAATCATAGAATCATAGAATCATAGAATGGTTTGGGTTGGAAGGGACCTTAAAGATCATCTAGTTCCAACCCCCCAGCCATGGGCAGGGACACCTTCCACTAGACTGACCAGGTTGCTCAAAGCCCCATCCAACCTGGCCTTGAACACTTCCAGGGACGGGGCATCCACAGCTTCTCTGGGCAACCTGTTCCAGTGCCTCACCACCCTCATAGTGAAGAATTTCTTCCTTATAACTAATCTAAATCTACCCTCTCTCAGTTTAAAGCCATTACCCCTTGTCCTATCACTACATGCCCTTGTAAAAAGTCCCTCTCCAGCTTTCTTGTAGGTCGTTTTCAGGTACTGGAAGGCTGCTACAAGGTCTCCCTGCAGCCTTCTCTTCTCCAGACTGAACAACCCCAACTCTCTCAGCCTGTCTTCATAGGAGAGGTGCTCCAGCCCTCTGATCATCTTCGTGGCGCTTCTCTGGACTTGCTCCAACAGGTCCATGTCCTTCTTGTGTTGGGGGCCCCAGAGCTGAACGCAGTACCCCAGGTGGGGTCTCACGAGAGTGGAGTAGAGGGGGAGAATCACCTCCATTGACATGCTGGTCACACTTCTTTTGATGCAGCCCAGGATATGGTTGGCTTTCTGGGCTGAAAGCACACATTGCCGGGTCATGTTGGGCTTCTCATCAACCATCATCATCATGATCTTTTGTAGAAAGTTGAATCTGAGGAATGTTTTGAAACCCAATTGATCTGGCATCACAGGGTAATGAGGCAGAGACAATCCAGAATGAGGATTAATCTTTTCTATGATTATAGCATAAACATAAGCACCAGCAGGGCTTGGGGAAGTTGCAAGTGGAAGATTACACTGGGGTGTAAATGCTGGAAATATTTTTTTTTTCTGTGTCAGATATATGCCTAAAACTCCTGTTGAACGTAAGCTTGTTATCCTACAGCTGAATTCTACTGACTTAAAAAAGCTGATCTTACTGGAGAATCCTCTGATAACATCGGACTCTAGTGTAAAAGACACTTTGTTCCTGACGGCAAGTGAATTTACTTGGTGAGGAGTTAGACACAATTCCTATCACTAGCAAATACTTATATTTCTGATGGTCCTGTAATGTTATCTGTGTAGTGAACCTTCATTCAATAGTACTTCTCTATGGTCTGAGGACTGACTCTTGTAGCATGGGTCAAAAGAAGTGAGAGGTGCCACCACAGTTTGCTATTCTTGTATATGTACCCTGAAATTACCACATTCCTCCCACCTCAGTATTCAAGCTTAGACAGGATTTCTCAAAGATATGTGTAAGATGTGCAAATCAAAGCCATATGCTGCAAAAAAAGAACAGATATGTTATGCCATGCCTGTACTTAAACCTCTGAGAGAATAAATGTATCCAGAAGGATCTCCCCAACTCTGAAAATAGCTGGTTAAAGGATTGGTACTCGATGTGGCACAGAATGCAACTAATGTTCATGCTGGGATGTCTTTATGGAATATTTAAGTAATATGGTCCAAATTAATCTCATCTAATGTTAGACACAGCAATGCACTACTTAGGCTAGAAGTGTAGTAATCTGTGTCTCCCTCTATAGTCAGCACTTCAAGATGACATTTCACACCATGTAAGATCCAATGACTTTGGAAATCTCTCTTTGCTGCATGTGCATTTTGATTAGGTGGAATGAACCTGGACATCTGTGTGGAAAAGCTTGTAGAGCATGAGGTGAGGAGACAGAGATCCTGAGAAAACCTGGGAACAGATTGTCAGCTTTTGCAGTGTCAGGGTTGTCCTTGCTGAACGAGGGTTTGGATCTCTGCTCTGCAGAGGGAACAAATAACGTGATGTTCAGCGTGGGGTGCGAAGGTGGGGTGGATCATAGCAGCAAATAGACTGAAACACAAACAGAGACCAGGGAACTTCTAAGAAGATCTGGGAGTTGCCATAGCTAGACCTCAGGGATTTTCCAAAGGCTGCAGAAGGGACTGTGTCGAATTTGTTGTGTCGAATTTGTTGCAGCTCAGGAAGCCTCCAAAAATTGTTGGACTCAAAATAAGACTGGAGAAACAGGCACAACTTTCAAGGACATAGCAGGCAGAGAAGAGATTTAATTTCCAACTTTTTTTTTTTTTAGTTTAGTCTGTCCCACTTTGGGTTTCTCTCTTTAAAGAGTTATAAATCATGACTTAGCAATTCAAACCTCTCTTGGTATTTTTGGTGTGTTCACTCAAAGAGAACAGCAAATCCCTTCAAAGGACTGCCTGGTTTGAATGTCCTGGCTCCCCATGGTAGAGAGTTGTGGAGTGCTTTTACCTGGTTACAGAAATTGAAGCTTCTGAATAAGACAGATGTTATCTTTCTGATTTGCCTCTGGGCTCCTAAATTTCGCTCCACTGAACAAAGAATAAGATTCTTGTTACCCAGTTGTTTTACAGAGAGTAATTCTCTTCTTATGATCTTTTGCAGCAAAGCTAAGGGACAAGTTTGAGGAAGCATCTTCCTCTCCTTCTTCAGCCTCCCTGCCCACCCCTAGACTCTCGGTTTCTAGCAGGCAGAGGCACAGGGTCTCTCATACACCCTCTATCTCTGCTGCAGAAAAATGTGTCTTTCTGAGTCTGAGTGGTTATACATTGCCTCTGAGCCCCACAGTAATTCACCACATCCTTTGGGCTGCTGTTAGTTATGTTATAAGCTATACCAGTGGGCATTGACATCCTTGGAGGCAATCCACCTGCTCAGACTGGCAGGAACACAGTGCGGCAGAGACCAGGAATAGCTGAGTTTTATCCCTTTAACGCATGGCCTTGGTCATGAGAGAAAATCCAGTGATAATTCAGAAAGGCTTTAAAATCAGTTGGAGTTTCCATAAGCAGAATTTGTAGCCTGCCCCAGCGCAGAAGCTATTATTGATTTTAAAATTCTGCAGGAACATATTTGCAGAGACTGTTTCATATCTAATGTTAATTAATGGCTGGGCCTTAAGGGAGCAATATACAAGTAGCAACTGGGCTTGCTTAACTCTTTTTTCATGTTTCTTTTCATTATCTGTTCTGTGGCCAACTTTTGAGAATGACTTCTAACACCATTTTTGCAGCTACTGCAACAAAAATGCTGTTGATTTTGCAACATATCAATAAACTTTTTATTTTTTTATAAACCTCTTTTGAAAAGAAGTTAATTTTTTTTTCATAGAGACAACCTGTAGAGAGAAGTTTTTTCCTTTCCTTAAGTCTATGAGATGTACGTTGTTCAAGTAGAATTATCTGCCAAGTAAATTTCAGTCACACACTTGCAAATGAATGTAGCCCCTGAATTGCAAATTAAGGCTGAGTTCAAGAGCTCTTTGAAAATATCTTTCTGAACTTTAAGGCATGGATTCCCTTCACTTAATTTTAGGCCCTTAGGGGCCTAGTCTGTAGTCGTCTTCTCTTCCTCTCTATTCAATGGGAGATGCAGGTACTGCATTTATGCGGGCTGGGTTGGCCTCTTGAAGCACATGTCTCTGCTGAGCATGGGAGGCTGCTGGTGGTCCCAGAGCTCTGCAGAGGTCTGACACCTCAGCTGGCTGTGCTTGCAGAGAAGTAAAAATGTGGCTTGCAGGAGGGAGGAGAAAAGGCTGCTTTTATTTTATTTTTTTATCAGTTACATGAACTGGCTAAAACCTAAGGAAGGTGATAATCCTGCTGCAGAGCTTCCTTGTCTGTTTTCAGGCAGTCCAGTAAATAAGAGCCATCTCAGGACTTTCCCTGAGAGCTGTCCTTAAAAATGAAGATCAGGGTTCTCTATCCTCCCAGGGGTTGGTACTGAACTGCAGAAATGCTTCCACTGTAATTCACAGAATTGTTTGCAGAATAAGTAGTTACTGACTAGAAATATCAGGAGTCCAAACAGAGCTTCTAGATGAAAAACCATCTGTGATATGATAAAAACTACAGACTCCTCAAGTGCATATATTTCTGTCTATCTTGAGAGAAGAAAAAGCTTCAGTAGTTCTGATATTTAATGAGTGACCTTTTTTGTTGGGACAGAGATCAAAGAGAACAAAAATCAAAGGGGATCGCAGCCAGAGTTGGCCACAGTATGTCCCCTTTTCCCACTGGAACATTAAAAAAAACAAATAAATAAATGCCAACCAGTTCTCAGATGACAGTTTTAGCAAGTTATGAGAAGCTTTTTCATTCTTCCCCAAGTCCTAGGTAGCTGGTAAAGAGGGTCAGAAGAAGACCACCATAGAAGCAACACCCACTGAACAGCTGCACCATCTTATAGTTACTACTATAAGTGCAAGCTGGTTTTGTTCAGCTTGCACTTCATAGAGCTGTAGGATAATAAGAACAGTTGGTCAAAGTAGAAACTGCAGCGTAGGAGACAGAAGAGGAAATTAGATCAAGTAACATCTGCATAGCTATAAAATTGCACACTATGGCTTTGTAAGGCTGAGCCAGAAGAACAGAAAGAGGACTCGAAACACGGGTATCATAGGGAAAAAAACCAAACAACCCCACAGGATTATGCTGACCCAAAAAGACTATCACTGAACAGCATGTGAAATAGGATTTAAACCATGACAGAATTCCAGAGGGCACCTTCAGCAGCACAGGGCTTGCTAAAAGCATGCTGGAGCAAGCTGGCTTAGCACTGAGGAAAGCACATCCTCTTGCTCAATCTGTGACAAGCCTTCCTGCAGAAAGCAGGCTCCTCTTCCTTTAACTGAAGTGTCTGATTATGCCTTATTACTTAGCTGGACTGAGGGGCTTTTTTGGTAGGCTAGCTCCTTTGCACAAAAAAGGAATGGACAGACAGTCTAACCATCCTGAGGATGTACATCACCATGCAAGAATTGACCAGAATGGCTGCATTTCTCACTATCTTTAATGTAGTTAACCTAAGTGATAGGAACCTAATGTTATTCTGATGTTTCAGAGGGGAACTTAAGCCAACAAAGCCTGTGGGATATATTTAAAAAGAGATGTAGGCATTACTGCAGTGAAGTCTGCAGACTTGACGGCTAAGAGCTCTGGGAGCAGAATTCACACTGCTGAGGCAAGTACTGAAGCTAAAACAGCTAACAGGCATTGCAGGACTGAGGACTGTGGCCAGGCACCCAGCTGTCTGCCAGTCTCGGGCAGGGACCGGCAGCCTGGCAGCAGGTGCTTACGTGAAAGTGGGATTCACAGCTTGAACTTCCACAGATACCTGTAAGGTGGTGACAGCCACCTGGGGGTTGTGCAGCCTGCTATTGAAAGCACTTACCGGAATGTGGAACCTCCATTTTAAGCCTGTCTGAGATAGAGAACTTGCAGGATTTAAATGCAAAGTGCTTATTTCAGAGAGGAGTGCACTAAACACCAGGATAAGGATGGGCTGTTCTCTCTCCATCTGTTGAAAGTAGGTCACCGGCAACCCAAATGCAAACCAATGTAAGCAACGGGAGCGGGCTTCTGTCCTCCAGTGAGATAGGCAGAACAAGTGAAGGAGAGAAAAATGAAAAGAGAGATCCTAATGTTCAGGGAATGCCCATACATTTTGTGTTCTGAAGAGTATATGTGTCCAGCGATGCCTTTGAAGGTATGCATCAAGAGATTGCTAAGCAGTAGGTGCAAGTTCCCCTAGAACACCAGCGCTGTTCTATTAGCCAGTAATTCAATTTAGCTTATCATCATAAAAATATTTATGAGTAATTAGATCTCTATTTTAACTGCAATGATTATATTCATAAGATATTAAGCAGTACTCTCTGACACCCACAAAGTACTGTGCCTTTAACTCATCTAACACAATTTTGGAAAAAACTACATAAAAAATTCCATTGCAGTATTAAGAATTTCTACAAGATTTAGCCTTTAACTGGTTTTTTTTCCCCTTTGTAATTGAAATAAATTTTCACTACTTAAAAGAAAGAAAGCATGAAAGTCCTAAAGAAATTAAAAACTTTCAGTAATATCTCTGTATGTAATATTTTTTGCAAGTTGCCTAGGAAATTGTTTATCCACATGTAAGAGAGATATCATTTTTAGTTTGAGACACAGAACATTTATCACAGCTTTTGAAATATTTTTCTGTAAGAAGGCAAGAAACAGGCTTTTTAATCTTATTGATCAAGATGCAAGTTGATGCATATCCAAAAGGCAGTTGAAGTGTGGACTAGGCTGTGTCCAAAAGGAGCAGATCTGTTTTGTATATGTAAATTGAAATGACCAGATCTCACAGTATTACGAAATATTCACTGAATCCTCTGGGAAACTCATTTTCAAGATATTACTTTGGAAATAACAGGAAATGGCAATCTTTGCAGGAGAGTCATTCACTTTTCATTTAGGATTAGAATCTGCCAGGTACTTAAGTGTGATACAGAAATAGCAAGGCTGGGATGAATCCACTATCCTTTCACAAGTTACATAAGACAGAGACACATTGCACATCCTGCAACTGAGAACACAGAATTACATCATCTCAGCCTCATGGTTTTTGATGCCCTGAACAATGCAGTGAAAGGACATGGACCTATGATCATACAGTCCCATGAGAGCCTGTTCTGTTTCTAAAGCTCTAGGAAAAATAGTGATTCAGACATATATAGGGCACAGGAGGCAAAAAAAAAAAAAAAAAGAAAAAAATTCTGACCCTGTTTTGGAAAAAAGCTCTTCAGCAGAGCTGTTCAGCTGTTCAAGAGAGCATAGGAACATGAGGAATTACCTATAATGTGACTCCAGTGCTCTGTCTGTCCTATTCCCAAGAGTGGCTGTTGGAGATGCTGTTTGGGAAGAGAGCGTGAGCATCCCCACTCTCTGCAGGCTATCACCCTTGCTGTCTCCCAAAATTAGATTGGGGATGTTACAGGGTCCATCCCCGCATATTCATTTTTGGAATCTGACTATGCAGCTACTGTCCATGAATTTGTCTAACAGCTTTTTGAACATGCTTAAATTATCAGCCTCTATAACCCATCTTAACAGAAATTCTCATTACTGCCTGTGCAAAAAAGGACTATCTTTTATCTGTTTTAAACTTAATGCCAATCAGTTTCAGTGTTCCCTATTTGTAATATTACTGGACTTGGTGAATGCCAATTCCACACTCACCTAATCTACAATCTTCTAAATTTGAAGTTGCCCTGCTTTGAGTAAGGGGTAGGACTAGATGTCCTCCTGAAGTCAGAAAATGACCTCCTGAGGTCTTCTATATAGTTGATCTTCCAGCCTAAATTATTCTACTATTCAGGGTTTTTGTAAATCCTGACCATACCACTCTCCAGTCTTCCCCTTGCCAAACTGACGTCTCAGCATTTCTAGTCTCTTCTCATAAGGCAGCTGCTTCATCCTCCGAATAATTTTAGATGCCTTCTCTGTAGTTTCTTTAACTCCACTCTGTCTTTCCTGAGATGTGGAAACCAGAACTACACACCATAATCAAGATAGGGGCACCCCCAGTATCTGTTCTCATCTCAATATCCTTCTTTGCGTTGCTCACTGTTCTGTTTTACTTCAGCTGTTACTGCACACAGATCCAATGATTTCTGAGACCAGTCATTGGTGACTCTAAGATCTCTTTTCCTGAGTTGTAAGTGTTACACTCCCTAAAGCTATATGGCATGGCTTTCTGTGGTTCATGCCTATATGACACAATCCAATTTTTACATCTTGGCTTTGACTAATGTCCTTGATAAACTTTAGATTTACTGCTTGACATTTGTAATACAGCACAGAGATGGGAATATGGCATAACTGATTTTATGTGTTTTTTACAGCAAAAAAGGTAAAGAAAAAGAATGGATAAGGACAACACCAGCTCCAGGGCTTCAAAATGATCGAGCAATATGAAGTGACAGCTTTGCTGTGTTCCAGTAATTGTAATGCTGTGGGATTGTAACACATCTATTTATCTGGTCAAATGTTATGCACTCTCTGTGATGTGTTTATTATTATGGTGACTTAGCTTCTGCGTATGCAGGGTTGCTCTGATTTTTGATCCAAGAGCAGGATTCAGTGTTTTTGCTATCCATGTAGAATGCAGTAACATCCTCCAAATTACTGCTCTTATTCTTTGAACACACAATAGATTTTTAGAGATTGTGTAAGTATGTTTGCTAATTAGTCCATGAATCAAATTTAATTAAAAATACCTTCTTAAAAGAATTAGTCATGTACAGGACTCCTTTTATCTTGAATGATCTTGATAATTGGTGAGCATGGGTTCTTCAAACATTCCTGAGTTTAAGTAATTAGTTTCAATTAAGATGCTTACGACTTTTGTATACAATTATTGTTACTGGTGAATAATAGATGAAACCAAGTCAGCAACTCACTTTTTCCAAGGTATGGCCTGACATGTAGGTATGATCTCTTACGTCATTCTGATAGCAGAGATGGCACAAACGTTCATTATCCTTTCTCACCACCTCATTTGTATTCTGCAGCTCTCTTTTTGAAATGAATCCTCAATGAAAGTTACTTCTCGAGTCAATAATTCACATCAATATCTGTAAATTAACTTATTTCAGTGAACTTGCATCAGCTTTTCACCAACAGGTTTTTCCTTCCTGAACTAAAAAACCTTTAGTCTATTTTCATCCTTCGGAGAACTAAAAGAACAATGCAACATTGGTGAGTTTGGAAGAGCAATCTGATATCATTAAGCAAGTAGGTGGTAAGGCATTCACAGCTTCTCCATGGAGAGATGTGCTGGTGAAGGATTGGACCTCACACACTTTTGCCTGCAGAGTCAGAAGGATGCCGCTTGGTGAGTGCTGATGCAGTTTACAGGAACAGATGGCTTTTCTAAGCATGAGTCTCACCTGCTGCCAGCTATTTCTTGCTGCTCAGGGTGGTCCTTGTACAACGTGTGCCATCATCTTCTAAAAATAGTACCCTTCAGGGAACATGGTGAACACACATCCTATAGCATAACATATCACGTTACCAAGTTGTAGAAATAATTTCTTACAACTATCTGTAGAGACATTACAGACTGAGGCCATAGTTGTAATATTTTAATTTCTAAGGAGTTACTTTTATCCATAGTTCTTTCACTGTTATTTCTGTGTTTCCGAATTTTACTGTTATTCTTCCCATGGCCTGATTCTGATATCCTGGCTCTGTAATGTTTCTTGTTGAATTCAGTGGGACTGCTTTGAGAACCTCAGCCAGAAATCCACGGGACCTTGGATCAAGCCAACAATAAAACAGTGCTCAGGATGAGGATGTATTAAATGAAGCATACCAACGCAGGTGAATGAGAAGGTCAATGGCAAGTTTTGCTAAGAATGGGTCTAGCAATTCATTACATTGAAAGTAGTATCACCATCGAAGTTTTCCAGCAATTTACAACTGAGATTTGACTGCATGGCTAAGAGGGAAAAAGATTGTTCTAACTGGTCATTCACCTTCTCCAGACTGTTTTGTCAAATTACTTACGTTGTATGTCAATAACTGGTTACTCTCTGAGAATAGGAAGCATTAGTAGATGTTTGAGGACACAACTCCTTTTAGAAAAATATATAGTTTAAAAGCAATGTTTTATGTTGAACTGCAACTTCATCCAATTGCATTTCTCCCTTCTACCTGCATATTAATCAAGGATTAATTCTTATCTCATCCCATTTTAATTACTGTCATGGTTTAACCCCAGTTGGCAACTAAGCACCACACAGCCGCTCGCTCACCCTCCCCCCTGCCCCTGTGGGATGGGGGAGAGAATCGGAAAAAAAAAGTAAAACCTGTGGGCTGAGATAAAGTCAGTTTAGTAGGACAGCAGAGGAAGAGAAAATAATAATAATAATAATAATGATAAATGAATATACAAAAGAAGTGATGCACAATGCAATTGCTCACCACATGCTGATCGATGCCCAGCCAGTCCCTGAACAGCGATCACTGCCCCCCGGCCAACTCCCCCCAGTTTCTATACTGGGCATGCCATCATATGGTATGGAATAGCCCTTTGGTCAGTTTGGGTCAGCTGTCCTGGCTGTGCCCCCCCCCAGCTTCTTGTGCACCTGCCAGAGCATGGGAAGCTGAAAAAGTCCTTGACCAGTGTAAGCACTGCTTAGCGACAACTAAAACATCAGTGTGTTATCAGCATTCTTCTCAACCTAAATCCAAAACACAGCACTGTGCCAGCTACTAGGAAGAAAATTAACTCTATCCCAGCTGAAACCAGGACAATTACAAAAAAAGGTTTACTAACTTTATTTTAAACACTATAGGATTATCTAAAATCTTATCTAGAATTGTTTAGATGCTCAGACTAGGCAAGGTAATCATAATCAACACCTTTCCCCTAATGACATGTGATTATGATGTAAGAAGTTAGGCTGCATTCATCAGGCTGCAAGAACTGGCCAATTTTCTTTCTGGTGTGAGAAAAAAAAAGGAATGAACCAACAGGATACAGTAATAATAAAAACATGAAATCTATAAAAACTTACTCAGGGAGACTCCATGCTACTCCATGTAGTAGCATCAGATTAGAAGGATGGTATTTTTGATTCACACATCAGAAGACAACAATATGGTCTAAAAATGTTCGGTCTCCATACACAGTTCTTTACTGTTGTCCTGCTCAGAGTGCTTTACTTCTCTCCTGAAAGACTTTGCAGGCCACAATTAATCACTTATGGAACTAATTCTCTAACCAGAAATGACTTAACTTGGGTATTATGAATTTTAGACTTTGAAAAAGTTAAAAACTCTGCAGCATCAGACTTAGACAGAGATGTATTGCCTGATATAGCCCATGCTGACCACGTCCCTAATACCTGGTGATTCTTCTATCCTATTCTTAACACAATTTCTACAATTTAACACTTTGATTCTTCATGATAGAAAATAATAGGGCTTTGTCATTGACATAGAATATTGTCCCAGGTCCTGAATTTAAATAGTAAAGGCAAAATCCAAAGTGTCATTTTGTTTTGTTTTATTTTTGCTTAAGTGTGGTCAAAACGTTCACACTTGCAGCTGCTTTACAAAATGACATATGTCCTCACAGCAGACAATCTCACAGGTTGACTCGAGAGATATTTATATCACAGTAGTGATGCAGAAGGATACAAATATTTGCTCAGAAATCAGAAATGGTAAAACAAGGGGCAGAGTTCTGGAAGTCCCTCTCGCATAGCACTAGTTCCTCAAAACCTCCAATGCCATCCTCATCATTAATTTTAATATTTTTATCTTTGTAAAGTTGTTCATCCCCATTTTGAGCATGAGAATTCACTTTATGCTGTATGAAGTGAGAGTTTGCAGGAATGGTTTTGTGAATTTGCCTTTTAGTAAGTTAGTTTGAAGGCAGAGGATGATTTTGCCCTTAGCGATACTCCTCAACAAATTTAAGAAGCCTTGTTCAAAAAAAGCTTTAAACATTGGCTTAAACACAATTAGCTACACTGTGCTGTGAGTTTGTGCTATGGTGTTACTTGGAGTCCTGGACATTTTCTTTTCCAGCTGAATCCTTCCTGGATGAACTCCCTGTAGCTAACACAGTGAGCTCTCTTCCCAGGGTGTAAGGAGGAGAAAGGAAAGGATGAGGGTGTTACAGGATTTGGTAGTCAGGACTCATCCCAGCACAGACATGAATGGAAATATTTCAGAGTTTAGGCGTAGCCATTTTAGAGCTATTTGCATCCTGGCATACAATTCTTTGAACTGTCATATGCTGTGTATTTAACCTACTTCTGAAAGATTATTATTTGGGAACAGGGCAGTCAGGATTTCCAATAATCATTATTTCCCAGGAGGGAATCAAAAGGAGTGGAAGAGCATCAGTGCTAAATGATGTTGCTCTCACCTAGTGTGAGATCAGAGCTTGAGTCACGGCTTATTTCGGTTCAGCCTTCTGGAGGCTTTTCTCTTCTCTGCCCACTTGCATCATGGAGGCAACTTATGAGATACTATCTAGTTTTTTTTCACAATCAGCATGGAGTTGGGTTGGACCAGGTGAGGCAGTGGCACCTGTCAGATGGACCTTGTGCATGGACTGCTAATTTTCTTGATGCATTATCTGTTGCTAAATGATCAACGGACTCTCAGCACTCATATTCTTCATAGCACTTTTAAGGAGCAGCATAATGTCAGTGTGTAAGTAACGATATTTATGCAAAAGTATTGATGAATGAGTAGAGTTAATGAACTTTCTCTTCTGAGAAAAAATGCAGCTGGCGTTGACCTGGATGAGCTAGTTTAGCCTGGAATTTAATTATCTTGACCTGGCTATTCTTTGAAAGAACAGGCAGTTCCTATTGAGCCATTCAGGTCTCTCGGGCAAATAAGTAATAAAGCATTTTTCTAATACAGTTCATTATTTGGCTGAGAAATGGAGGAGACAAATTAGTAAAAAGTTATGTCCTTTTCAAAGTCTTTTTCCTTTTATTACAGAAAAAAATGCCCTAATTAAAATATATATTATCTACTTAGAGTTCATAAAAGTGCATAATTTAGATATGCTAATAACTAGGCTATTTTTAAATTACAATGTATTTTAAATGCAAATTATGCAATTAGTGTTTTTTAATGTGCACTGTTTACCCCAAAGATTTAACCAGCTCCAAAATATTTAAGGTAATTAGAGTACCACACAAATCTTCTATGAGAAACTCTCGTGTGTCACCTCGTCACCACCTGTAATGAGTATTGCATGGATGGTGTGAGAGTAAACCAGTTCCTTGGCCTTTTATGTGGAGGATGAAATGCATATTAATGCTGCTGTTGAATATGTGTCCAAGCTTTTCTTAGTCTATATAGGTTCTTACATTGTGCTTCAGCCCTATAGTATCTAAGCAGTTCCTAGTACTGTTTTAAAGGACTTGACTAATACCTGATATTCTTTCTTACGCTTTCCTCCAGGGAGCCATGGCCAATGGCAGCTGGTGGAAGCAAAGACTTGAGACATTAAATGTGACAAATTTGAGCTTTTATACATGGTATAAGTGTTAACACTTTAAAACAGTCTGCCTAGTTGACTTCAGATTTACAGGAAAGTGAACCACTACCAGAGCTGTGCAGTATAATCATACCTGGGAAAAAAGTTGTTTAATAAAACAAACACAAAGAGAGAGTCTTGAAAATGCTGCTATTCACTCTGAGGAAAATTACATACATTTCTTTATGTGTGGGACTGAGCATAGTTATTACTCCTGCATTTGTTTCTCTGTTTTCTACAAAATCTCTGCAAAATCTGTGCAGCTAGCTGATTCCAGACAGGAATCATACATCCTAGTATGGAAAGAGAGAGATCCATTGGTACAAAACCTTCAGTGTGGGGGTTCAAAGCCTGTGCAATAGCCCTCTTCTCGGTCACATGCCAGCGGTTCTAAACCACTGGCAGATTTTTCTACGTGTCTGCTTTTCTGCAGGTCCCTGCGGATTTCACCAGCAGCTGCAGCCAGAGCGCCCACAGCACACCGTTACTCCTGCAACAGCAACCACAGGGCAACTTCAGGGCATGAGAAAGCAGCACCCGCATCAGCTGCATCTGCATCTTCCGTAAATGTTACAACAACTGGGGCCACAGAAGCAGAGGTTTCTGCATTTGGCTGGGATCTCACTGAATAGATACTTCTGTCACTGTACTGACGGGAAGTTTTTTAGAGAAATGCGCAGATTAGAGTAGCCTTTGTTACCTGCTTCTGATTATTTTTCCTTTGCTATAGACCTACTGTAAAGTAGTGACTCTTCTGTTGCTATTAATTAGCCTTATTTTTTCACATTAGTATCAATCCTTTGTCTTTGAAGCAAAGATGAATATTTATAGGGATGGCTAATTTACCAATACTGGGAGCTGTGATCTGAACCAGAACATTCAAGACAGGATATAAAGTATATGAAATACTCCCTGAAGGTAATTTTTATGGGGAATTTGGAAAGAATTAAAATTCCTAAAAGATCAGTGTTCTCTAAAAATGAATTTTGCATTCATGGCTAGTATCCACAGACATAATTACTATGATTTTTATTCCTCATAACAACTCTTTATCTGCTGTACTGAAAAACAAAAAGGGAAGCAATTATCATTCTTGCTTTGAAATTTCATAAGAAAATTATATTTATCATATATCAATATTATTTAGTACAAAACAGCCACAGTTAGGAGCAGTTATTGAAAAAGGTTCACCTAAGTGGAGCTTCATGATTAAACAA
Organism: Balaeniceps rex; assembly: GCA_013401315.1. Classification (NCBI taxonomy): domain Eukaryota; kingdom Metazoa; phylum Chordata; class Aves; order Pelecaniformes; family Balaenicipitidae; genus Balaeniceps; species Balaeniceps rex. The sequence continues at coordinate 32,768 of VYZW01042845.1, read as the reverse complement.
ATGTTATAGAAAGATCAACTAGAATAGAAAGCATTTATGACATTATATGGGCATAAAAATTATTTACAATGCTGTGGCAAAGCTAGACTATTAAGTAGTGGCATATTACCATTCATGAAGACACATCAATCTGATGTTATTAAATGTAATTCTCTTTGTACTACTATTTGCTGTTTAATAGAGATCAAAATGGAAGGAGAAATGATTGTTCTTTATTTATTGAACATGTCACCTCAGATCTGAAGATTTGTGTCAATTTTTCTTACTTCATTTTTTTTCCCCAACCAATAGTAATGACAGGTGGGGACATGTGTTATGGCCTCTCACACTCAAATTTGAGTGTGTCTATAGAGAAAAGAGTGAAAAGGACGTAAAGGTAGCCATGGTTAAGCTGCTACACTGGGCTGATTCCTCTGCTCTATTGGAGAAGTCCCATGTGGGTTACGGGATATTTCTAAAGAACCTTTTGTGGATCTAGGATTAAGTGTGACAATACTCGGAGTTATGAGACACTTCCCTGCACCAGACTGGAAATTCTGATCTCATGTTAAATGCCTAAAACCCATGTATGGATAATTGATTTATCTAGGTGCCCTGGGTGGAGTACACAAGTGTAGAGCAGGAGGATATTTCAGCCTGCAAACAGTAAATGACGAAGGGAGAAGTGTTTCTGAAAGCCCTTCTCTCTCCTGCACTTCACAGGGTCTAAAGCACCTGGAAGTATGGAAACTGGGTTTTAGGTCCTAGCTTCAAAGGACTCAAACTCACATATTTTTATTTAAAAAACCAAAACCAGTGCCCTATATAGGGCCATAAGCAAAGCTGCAGGGCTCTAGGCTAAGCTGAAATATGAATGTTCTCCACCTGTCTTGTTGAATTTGGGCCTCTACTCTGAAGGGCAGGGAAGATGTGCAGAGGACAAAGTGGAAAGTTATCTGAATTCATAGCCAGTTGGAAGAAATAGCAAAGAGGTTTAGCTATGGGAAGATAGTGGGATTTGCTAATGTAATGTAGAGGAAGAGTGAAATGCTTGGGGACAAATGATCAAAGAAAACTAAGACTGTGTAAACACAAAACTCACAAGAAATTAAGGATGTTTTAAACAACTAATTCACAAACAAGATCAGGAGTACCAAAATACTGAAAAACAATTTCCTTAGTATAAAAATATACTCATTCAACAAGGGCAAAATCTTTTAGTAGAGTGGCAAAACTTGTCTTCAAAACAGATCTGCTTGAAGAATGAGATCTTCACTATAAATGCAATGAGTGAAGCTTGCAGAAGAATTATATAACTTTTGCTGAGCTTTGAATCAGGGATTGTAGGTAGAGAAAAATGGGGTGGAATTTACATTGCAAGTAGCTTTTCCACAGATGTTATTTAGCCCTAGGCAGCCCAACAGCTGCTTCATTTCTTCCCTGCTCTCTCTTTACATAGTCATTTGGGGATCTTAGATCCCTATTGTGTTTAAGCCAAGAGAAATTAAGCAAAAAGTTTCAAAATTATGAAAAAAAAATACACCTAAGTGTTTAATTAAACTCAACCCCTCTAGACACAAAAATAAAATTTTTCAGAAGTATTAAACCACAGCGTACCGGTGCCTTCCCTCTCTCCAGTGCATAGGTATTGTTTTTAGTGCTTTTCAATAGTTACAGAGCCATAAATACATATTTGACATTTTTGCACACATGTTGCAGGTTCTGTGATGTTTCCCAGTGCCAGTAGTGCCAAAACAAAAGGAAAAGGTGCCAGCTGTTTCATGGTCACGACCAAATCACCTCTACTTGTTACCCACAAATGGTGTAAATGAATAACCATCTGGGACTGAGCGGGACAAATGCTTACGTAGTGTTCATTGTCACTTACAATAGATGTCACCTAGAGCAATTTGCTGACTTGCTTCTTAAATAGGTATTCGTTGAGGATAGAAACATTCAAATTTTAAATATAAGTTGTTCATTAATAATATGTAACAATAAACCCCATACCTGTTTCCAGCACAGTATTTTTCATCTTTAGATCTCAAAGTACTTTGCACAGGACAGTAATACTTTAGCTTGTCTTGTGTGCCTCTTGACCTGTCACCATGCAGCCGTGTGAAGAGCCTACCTGCCTCTTCCTTTATTTTGGCAGACTATGATTAGATCACCCTGAGCCTTGTCTTCTCCAGGCTGAACCACCCTATTCCATCAGCCATTGTTCACATGTCAAGTTCTCCAACCCCCTGATCATTTTGGTAGTCTTCCCCTGGACCCTCTCCAGTTTTTCTGTGCCTCTTTGGAACCCAAGGGACCAAAAGTGTGGCCTGACAAGTGCTAAACAAAGAGTGAGAATCACACCCTCAATCTGTTGGCTGTACTCTTGGTGATGCAGCCCAGGACACATTTTGCCTTCACCGCTGCTGCCAGGGCACACAGCTGATTCATGCTGAGTTTGCTGTCACCCAGGACCCCGAGGGCCTTTTCAGCAGAGCTGATCCCCAGGCAGTCAGACCCCAGCCTGATAATCCTGTTTGGGGATTATTCAGTCACAGATGTAGGAGTTTACATTTATCTTTGTTAAACCTCATGCAATTCTTTTGGCCCAATCTTCCAGTCAGCTGCATATTACATACAGAATATAACATATCTGTAATAGACTGGCTATCTTAATTCCAGTTTTCACACTACTGTGAACATTTCTTGTTTGGTTGTCCCTGCGTTGTACTCCAATGCGTATTGCAGATGGTTCCAGTCTAGCTGTATCTATTGCTAGCGCACTGCCACAAAGCTATGCTAGACCTAGCTTCAAATTAGTTTGCTCAGAATACCATGCAGTGGAGGCTGTCTGGCAAGCAGGTAAATACTCAGCTACACTACTGCCAGTACTTGAGCCATCTCCAGCAATGTTTTGCAGTCACAGAAGCAAATGTGGTTGTTCTTGTGTTCCCATGCCTTGGCAGAGAGCACTGAAATCCACAAGAGAGACTGTCCTAAAACATGCCAGTATCAATCTAACCTCCACCTGATGTTCTCCTGAGGCCAGTGGCTTAGTGCCAGTTATGTAAGGCAAACTCACCTGTGGCAAGACTATTATTGTGCAATAATTCAAATGTATTTCCCACTTGGTGTTAGCCAGAAACAGTACAATGGAAGAAATCATGTTATTTGTCAAGCGCTCAAAAGTAGATGACCTTCATGGATGAGGGAAAGGAGTGAGGAAAAGAGGAACCCCCAACTCAAGCTGAGTCTAGAGGGATACAAACCTCTCCTATTCAACAGCTTCCAGAGCACTGGGATGTGTGGTGGGACTCTGCTGGGCCCACAGGATCTGTGCACATTGGAGCGCAGGAGCAAGGAGATCTGAGCACTGGAAAAACAGAAGTTCCATGGTAGTTTGTCCTTGATTTCTAAATAAAGTTTATTTCTCTTGTGCTTTCTATGGTGTGTTAAATTAGTTCCAGTTGCAATGAGGAGATTAAGAGATCCTTGCTGGTTCACTGTGAAAGGTGGATGTTTTGTTGCCAAAAGAAGAAAATAAAATAAAGGGATACCTGCTTAGTTCTCAGTTCCAAAACTTGCTGATTTTCTGAAATGAGAGGAAGTCCTTCCTGGTTTTACACAGCCTGTCGATATCTTTAAAGCTGTGTTCCATACATAATGAAATAGGTCAACCAAGGTCTTCCAATATATCTTGTGCTGTTGTCCTCTTCCTTAGAACAGTAATCACAGGTGCCTTTTTTCCTACTTTTCTTTCCAAATCTGTTGTTCACACGTTTATGTTGTGTTTCACACTGGCATACAGCTTGGCAGCCACTCAGCTCTTGCTGGAGTTGTGTTGTTGTGCAGCTGATATAGGTTTGGCTATCCTGCTCTACCTCCCAAGATGCCTTTTTAATTGACTTAATTTTATTATTGAAAATTAATTTGAACATAAAAGGCACAACCTGTAGAACTGTTTGCTCACATTTGCCAAAACTCTTTCATGACCTGAAGTAGGGCATCTTAATTTTGTATATTTGGCATAGTTCCATCTTCTGTTTTTACAAATTACTTTTTGCTTTGATTCCAATTTTTACATATATAAATGAATATGAATGAATGCTAATACATATAAATGAATTGTTATGTATATGTTTATATATTTAGATACGTATATATCTAAATATAATAAATGGTATATTGGTATATAATAAATTGGTGTATATATATATATATATATATAAAAATTGGTATATAATAAATACCAATTGCTATTTTTTAACAAAGTAAGAAGTGTATATTTGCCCCCAACTGCAGAAAAAGTTATGATTTTTCTTTGGGCTGTATGTAGTATTATGATTAAGAGTGCTGTATTCAAGAAACACAGATTCAGTTCCTGACTCTATCATGAGGTCTGTGCACAATCTTTTAACGTTGCCCCCTGACTCAGTTTTCCAGCTGTAAAATGAAGATTGCATTATCTCCTTTGCTTGTCTATCCTGTTGATTTTCTAGGTTTTTAGGGTGGAATAATCAGTTGATACACACAGAAAGTGTATGTCACAATGGGCTACGTGTTTGCTTGAATCTGACAAAATGTCTGTACAGGCACTGAAATGAGGAGCAAGGGAGCAGAATAAGGTTTACAGATGTGTCCACTGGAAGCATATTTATTATGTTTGGCTTTTTTGAAAGTAGAAAATGCTATTGTTTTGCCTTCTGACTGTTTCTTGCTGGAAGTTTTCAAAAAAAAGTGTGTTTTTTACATAAGTATTGTATTATTTATAATGAAATGAAAACAGTAGTTTGAGACTGATGAAACACAACTTGTTTCTTTATTTTGCAGAGAAATTAATCATGAATTGACAGATCAGTGTAATACACTATTTATCCCCAACCTTCATTGATGCAGCCTAGCAAAACTACATAAGTATGTAGAGCTGAATTAACAACCTTCAAAGGAAATGGGAAACCTACGATCTTTGAACTTTAAAGTCTATGGCTTTTGGAGTCTTTGCTCTAAATAAGGATGTAGGACAAAGGAACAAAAGTTTCTTTGTTTTTCCAGCCCAAACTGCTACTTTAAACACCTGTGCAGAACATTTAAACGCCACTGTAGTCTTTAAAACCCATTTACAATGGCTTCCTATTCTTGGCAGTGTCAAAAAACTACATGAAGCTTGACCTTAAACCTCAGCAGTTTCCCAGACCAGGCCTTCTGCTCTCGTTCCACCTGTGAGGCTCTGTACAACAGGTATCTTCAGGCCCCAGCCGGCAAACAGCCAACCAAACAGGTGGAAATAAGATTTTGGAGGTTTTCTTGGTATGTGTCATATTATAAGTACAAGGGTTGAAGGGCTGAGGCTTTAGGTTTAGGAAGCTGTTTTTTACAGCCCTATGCTTGGACTTTAATCTTATTTCAGAAGCTGCTGCTACTGCACTAGCTTAAGAGTGCCTTTATTCCTATTTTCATAAGAAGGATCTGGTTTAACTCGGGCAACTAACTCCAAGAGAAGGTCAATTGTAACACTCCACCTCAGCATAACATTCCTGCCTTACAGAAATTAAATCCTAACACATACACTAGAAAACTGGACCAGCTCTCTTTGGCAGTAGATCTTCAGCACAGCTTTAGGAGTGCACTCATTTTGTATTTCTCACTCTCTTCAAAGGAGACTATGAATGAAACCCACTGGGCTACTCTACTCTAGCACCTAACGAAATCCTTCAACATTAATGATAATACAGAGGACTGCAGAGGTTATCTCCAAAGATAGTTTCCAACTGGCTCACCTTCCTGACTTTCATATAAGCAGGGAGTCTGATCCCCATCCATGTCTGACTTGAAAGCCCAAGGCTTTAAAGTGGTCCCTTGCTCTAAGCTGTACTTACTGTTCTGCCACCAGCAGAGAGAAACATCAAACCCTTGCACTTGGGTTGTCTTCATCTCCTGACCTCAGAGGTTTCTGCTGGTGTCTAAATATATTTCCAAAGTTGGCACATTGAACCCGCTTCTCAATTCTTACTCTGGTACAAAGTTTTTTGGAAGAACTTGCAACTCCAACACGTCTGAGAATGCATCTTTGAGCATCACACTGATGCCCAGCTATATTATCTGAATCCTGGCTCACACTATCATCTGGATGGAAGTTGTATTGCAGATAGGGCTGGGGTCATGGTAAAGTCCCAGGAAAGTACATCCAAACTTTAACTGCTGTCTTCAGAAAGCTCTGCCAAGCAGCTGTGCCTCATGATACAAAAGAATTGCAAACTTATTACTTTCTTCTACTTTCTCTTCCCACAAAAGTAAGGCAGAATCACTAGTTTTGAGATGTCCATTCACCATCAGGAAAAGATCACTTTTCCTTACAGGCATTTTAAAAAGTAGCTCTAAGCACATATAGCTAAGGCACAATAACATATGTATGTATGTACAACACATTGTCAAACACTTCATGATACCCTTGTAATATGTTCTTTTGATTCATTATTATAATCTAGGATATATTTTATTTATATATTCTGATTCTATGATTCTATGATCTATCTAAATCTCTGCCAAGACCATGGGTTAGAAACCACCTGCTTTTCTGAAGTAGTCTGGTCCCAGGCCATCTGGCCAACTCACCATGTAACAAGATTAAAGGCATCTGGGATTGAAACAGAAATTAAGAGTAACTCCTCATGACTGCTCCCCTTTGGTGGCACAACAGACAACAACTTTCAAGTACTAAAATAAAGACACAAATATGGGCCACACTTAAGCCAGTCATACGATGAGTGATGGGTGGGTTGTGAGTCCTGATTTATTAATTAAAGACATATAGATAACATCCTGTACCTTCTCCCATTTGCAGTATTTGTTGAAAAGTGGTTTGTCAGCTGGCAATTCATTTAAGGAGGAAGACGACCTCATGAGACCTTAATGAGGTTGCCATATTTTACATTAGTTCTAATGTATTACACAAAATCACCAGACTCATGGATACTAAAAATACTAAGACTGGTTGCACAGCAGCTCTTCTACACCTTGATCCCACAATGCATTGCTAGAAAAGTTAAATTGTTCCTCACAAACGCAGCAAAATGGGACTGTTACTAAATGCACCGAAGTTCACAGATGTCTGTGGCCAATGTGAGTTGTTTAACATGACTTTTCTACAACATGGCGCCCCAAGCAGACATGCTCATACTTAACTTCCCATTCAGAGTTGGAAGAACTGGTTTTGTGAGTCAGGAGACTGAAAATGTGAGGTCAGAGCAGAAGAAGAGATGTAGAGCCAAGGAAGAGGACATGAAAAGACCTAGTAAATTGAAGCTATTTTTGAAGAAGATTAAGGGCAAAAAGTATCATCTAGGAACATTTATTTAATATCTAGAAAATTTAAAGAGGCCAAGTGATTTTTTTTCTAATAGTATGTCTTGAGATTTTATCTGTGAGATCCAATTTGGAGCTAATTTTATGCTGAACATGTGGAAATATCAGCATCAGTTTAACTCCAGTAGTAGGTCTGCCATAATGACTTTAGAAGAAAGATAGAAAAACTTTTGGCTTTCAGACAGATGAATATTTTGCTGTGTAGGAAATAAAGTCTAGTCTGCTCTTTAGCTTTGCCTGTCAAAACAATCATAAAGACTTCATATTTTAAGCGACATAATCTATTAATTCCTTCTATCACGTCCATGATATTAGTAGGTTACATTATTCTCTTTGTCTTTCTATGTTTAGGAGAAAAACTCTCCCCTCTCTCCCAAATCTGTAACCTGCCTTTCAACTATGTGCATATGTTGTATTTTATAGGAAAACTAGAACATGGTTCTATTCTCTCAAAGCTGAATTCTCATGCACTGTGTAATGAGGGTAAAACTGAGTAAAAAAAGGCTGAAAAATGTAAGAAGAATGTGTGAGCATGATAAAATGTATTAAGCACCTGGTAGACTGTACCAGAGCCAGTTTTAAAAGTTGAATTCCTATCCCCCAGGTAAAATTGATACTTAAAAAACAACAACAAAGAACATTTGACTTTGAGCAAATGCCTTATTTTTAGACATTTTTAACGTGTGACAGAAATCCTGGAAAGTTCTGATTTCGGAAATAAACTGTTTCATTACTGTATGAATAGAGATTGATCTTATTCTGAAAGTGTTTATTTCCACACAGGGAGTTACAATGTTAACCTTGGGTTACTTTTTCAGGTGTTCAAACCCACATTATAAACCTGCTTCAAGCCCACATTATCTAAAAGTGGGGCAGACAAATATCTGCCTAAGATAATTAACTTTGACTACGTATTTACCTTCTATAAAACTAAAACTAGAAGAATGGAGTCCTTTCTAAAGTGTTTTGATGTTATGAGATGAAAAAAGAATGTTGAAATACATCCATTGAAAACATCCAAAAGGTTATGATTCTATGATTCTATGGTTATTATAGGTCTAAAAAATGTTTTATTTTTGTTAAACATATTTTTCAGTCTAAAATTCTTCTACTGATTTTTAACTAATGTTAGTCTCTTTTAACATCGATAACCACTGTAAAGGAGTTAATATAAAGGGAGACTCTCAGTTAGTACTGTGTAGAAGCAGTTTTTTCTTCTTATATTTTGATTATACAGTTGGATATTTAGGGAAGCCTCTCTCCAGCCATCCATTCCTTTAAGAATGAAACTTTGTTAAGTATTAACCATAGAAAATTTTGCTTTTCATATCTGGACATTTTCTCTACAAAAAGGCCAAGCAAACAAAAAAAGTCAATGCAACTATTTTGAAACATTCTCAATGAGTGACTTCAAAGTGAAGTCTAATAATTTGCAAACAGTGAAATCAAAGTATCTGTAAGTACTGTTCTAGTTCCTGAAAACAACATCCATTTTTTTGCCACTTCAAAATTAATTTCTTATTTTAGAAATGTCTCTTCCCATTTTCCTGGCGTGAAAGGTCTCCCACATCAACAGAAGTTTGTTTCAGTGGTATAAATGACCCTGAGTATATAGGAAGTGCTATAAAGTGGAGTATAACTGTGGTGGGTTGACCCTGGCTGGATGCCAGGTGCCCACCAAAGCCACTCTATCACTCCCCTTCTCAACTGGACAGGGGAGAGAAAATATAATGAAAAGCTCATGGGTTGAGATAAGGACAGGGAGATCACTCACCAATTACTGTCACAGGCAAAAAAAACTCAACTTGGGGAAAATCAGTTTAATTTATTATCAGCCAAAACTGAGTAGGGTAATGAGAAATAAAACCAAATCTTAAAACACCCCCCACCCCTCCCTTCTTCCCGGGCTCAACTTCACTCCCGATTTCTTTATCTCCTCCCCCCGAGCAGCTCAGGGAGATGGGGAATGGGGGTTGGGGTCAGTTCATCACATGTTGTCTCTGCCACTCCTTCCTCCTCAAGGGGAGGACTCCTCACACTCTTCCCCTGCTCCAGCCTGGGGTTCCTCCCATGCAAGACAGTCCTCCGTGAACTTCTGCAACGTGAGTCCTTCCCACGGGCTGCAGTTCTTCATGAACTGTTCCAGCGTGGGTCCCTTCCACGGGGTGCAGTCCTTCAGGAGCAGACTGCTCCAGCATGGGTCCCCCATGGGGTCACAAGTCCTGGCAGCAAACCTGCTCCAGCGTGGGCTCCTCTCTCTCCACAGGTCCTGCCAGGAGCCTGCTCCGGTGTGGGCTTCCCACGGGGTCACAGCCTCCTTTGGGCATCCACCTGCTCCGGCATGGGGTCCTCCATGGGCTGCAGGTGGATATCTGCTCCACCATGGACCTCCATGGGCTGCAGGGGGACAGCCTGCCTCACCATGGTCTTCACCACAGGCTGCAGGGGAATCTCTGCTCCAGCGCCTGGGGCACCTCCTCCCCCTCCTTCTTCACTGACCTTGGTGTCTGCAGAGTTGTTCCTCTCACATATTCTCACTCCTTGTTCCAGTTGCAGTTTGTGTCTGGGTTGTTTTTTTTTTCCTCCTCCTTCTTAAATATGTTATCCCAGAGGCGCTACCACCATCACTGATGGACTCGGCCTTGGCCAGCAGCGGGTCTGTCTTGGAGCCAGCTGGCATTGGCTCTATCGGACATAGGGGAAGCTTCTAGCAGCTTCTCACAGAAGCCAGCCCTGTAACCCCCCCCACTACCAAAACCTTGCCTTGCAAACCCAGTGCAATAACAATATGTGAAAACAGAACAATTCTCTTTACTTTCAGTAATTCTATTCTGAGCTTTTTTTCTGGTAACAACTGACAGCTAATAGTACTCTAGAGTTTGGGGGCTAGCACGGGCCTCAAGAGATCATCTAGTCCAGCCTCCAGGATAGAGGAGTATTGAGGTTATTCTCACTGGACGTTTATCAAAACTCTACTTAAAAATTAACCATGATAGTATTCTATAACCTGACTCATTAATCTGTTCCACAGCTTAATTATGGTTAGCACCATAATAAAGTGCAGGTGAAATTCAGACCTTCCTGCTGAGGAAAGGGAAAGAACATTTGTTCATGGGAACAATCTACATGTATTTACGGACTGAGATCTTATTGGATAAGATGGGTATTGGATAAGTAGAAAAAAATCTTTTCTTCCATTGAGACAGATGAGCTGCCTGGGTCCATAACAAAATACAGTGCAGACCTATTTATATGACAAAATCCAGTGCAGCTGCATTGACCTGGCATTTGTTTGTTTAGGAAGCTGATGGGTGAAAGATCCACTGGTGAGAAACATCGTGAAGAAAAAAAGTATAATGCTTTTATACAATTGTTTCAGCAGCTAATTAATACAAGCTCAACTTTACAGATCTATTAGAACTGAGATGAAATGAAAATGAACAAAAATAACTGCCTATATTGGAAATCTTTTCTGTGGAACCTTATCTGCATTGAAATGTCCAGGGAAATTTTTATTAAAAATCAACTTTGGAAAAAATTCAATCAGCTCTAACCATCTGTTGTCTTACTGGAAAGCCTATGTGCAACTTGCAGTTATCTGTGTTTAAACATGATGATTCAAATCATTTAACCCTTTAAACCATCAGAAATTCTGTATCATTTTTTACATCTGCAAAAATGGATAATGCTGTAGGCCGAGCACTCTGCATCCTCTCCTTCACTGTAATCCGCCCCCTGCTTCACTCAGGTTCCTCTGCCCAGGGAGGCCGCTGACATGAGCAGTTTGCCCTCGTAACAATGGGTATGGATTTTACCAGCTTGTTAGAGGTTGTCTTCCCAGCACGATTGCTTACGCTGCACTGCCAGCCCCACATTCTCACACTAGTGAGTCAGCACTCAAAACAATTATAGCTGGCTTTTAAAAAAAACATATTTAAAAGTAATATCTGCCTGGCTTTGATTTCAAACCATTCATTTGTGCTGCCTGTACAAGTCTTTTTGATTAACCCTTAATGCTCTGGTATGTAAAGCCAATTTTGGAAATGAACACTTAGATGTCTCTTGAGATCTCCTGGTAGGGATCCAGGAGCTGATGCTGTGAGAAACACAACGCGTATAGTGACATGCACAAGAGAGTCTTGTGAACAGTAACACTATGTGAAGTGTGTTTTCCAGGATTTTCCAATCTGATTTGTGGGTAGAATATTCTGGCCTAACACTTCTCAGCTTGTTTCCTGATAGACAGCCTACATTTTGCTGTCATCCTAATTATAGCCCCTTATATCACCCTGAGTGATCTCCCCAGTTGGTAACAATTTATGTTTTACACATCTCTCCCTTTTAACTTCAGATTCCATTCAGCTCTGTGCCTGGAGTGACTAAGATATCAAAGTCAGTCACAGGTTCCACATTTTGAATGGAAAATAAATTAGCAATATCAAACCTGAAGGCAGCTTTGATTATCTTTGCCACCACTGGTGCTTTTTGGCTTTACCACTTTGTTCACCCACACTCAGTTCCAGGGGTATCTTAGAGAAAAGAGAGGTTACAGCATCCAGACCTATTAAATAATTAAAAATGTGCTGTATGGGTAATTTGTGTGGATGCATGACATAGCCTTTACAGAGGAAAACTAAGCCTGTCGTCCTGGGTGATGGAGCTCTGTTATCCTGTTGGTCAGCAATGGGACCATGATAGAGCCAGGAGGAAAGAGTTCATGATTCTTCTTTGAGAATTTTTACCACTGTCCATTTAAGCATCTTGATTTTTTTTTTTTTTTAAATCTGGCAACAGCAGACTTTAGGGAGCAGCTGGCAATATCTGGCATCTCTCTTTCAGAGGAAAATTCTTGCTTGAGGCTTGGGTTTTTTTGCTTGAGATTTCTTTAAAATTTCTCTTATGTCTCACAAAAGAAACACATTTTTGAGGAGAAATGTTATGCAGATTGTCCTATGGTTATGGAGTCACTAGACTCCTTGTGGCTTCAACAGAATCTCCTGAAATAGGAAGGTGTTTAGCTAGAGGGGAATTTATGTGGATGCATGCATATAGGGAATGTGCAAAGCTCACAAGATACAGCTCCAGTCATTAGGACTCCACTCATTGCTTTTCTGGGAAATAAAAAACTCAGGAACTAGATCTTAATTTTTGGGAATAGGTAAGATAGCTATTTCTTCCTCCCTATAATTACTGGCTTTGTCCTTATCCCTGCATGTCTTTTTATATCTACCTGAGAACTCTTTTTATACCTACCTGAGAAAGAACTGGTTTCTCTCTGTCTCCATCCTGGCACTGCCACAATCCTAGATCCAAATCTACCTCTCCAATATCATTTGTGGAATTCCTGAAAAGCTTCAAAAATTGTTTGGCTTGCAACAGCTCCACTCCTACAGGACCATCACCTGCCACAGTGGGGCCATACATAGCCCGTGCATCATTGTGTCTGTTCAAGTAGTGAGTAGAGACTTATGTGAACACGACTGCAGGATGAGCACATTGCAAACATTTCAATGTACTAAAATTTCTTGGCAAAAATCCAAACCATGTTTTGTTCTAGTTATATGGCTTTGTGAGTCCTCACTTCTTGTACTTTTCTGCAGTACAACATACATTATGCATGGTACTATAGTTCAGAGAAAGGAACTGTTAGTTTTCTTCTTATCAGCTTTTTACTGTAAGAAAAAGAAACATAGCAAATAATTTCCCTCTAACACTGAAAAAGGAGCTACAGGAAAACAGTAACGTCTTTAGGTTTCCTTCCCTGCTTTGCTACGGATCTTCACCCTAGTACCTGTTAGCTGCCCACTATCCTGATTTCTTGCAGTGTTTCTGGAGAAATAGCACCTTTTATGGAGTTTACCTCAACCCCTCCAGTTGTGTTTAATTTCTGCTATTTTAAAATTTCTCTTTAATTTGTTATACAAGGAAAACCCAAGACATTTTTGTTACATCTGTGATTAATGCAGAGATCAAGGATTAAGGAAAAGAGAAGTTAGACCAGTCACATGTTTTTATATGATGGGCTTCAGACTACTTCACTGAAGCACCTAATTTATTCCTAATTCATATATACCTGGTAAAATAATCCTTCTGAAGCACCTCACTTTCTTATGTAGACAGGGAAAGTCTTTTCAGGGGTAGCTAAACATAGGCGGGATAGTCATCCTCTATTACAAAGAACAACTTCTCTTCATTGACTACCAGGAGACACTCACTTTAGGGAGATTGCTAAGAAGATATCTGACCCTGAAGCGTAAGATATGGGCAGAGGGAATCCCATCTCCTGTATTTCTCTGGAGGACTTTCAAAAGAATTCACTCTGGGAATGGATCTGCCATAATGAACTCTGGGTAAGCAGAACAAAAGAAAAAGCAAATTATTTCCAAAATGAGATGAAGAATCCTACCTCAGGACATCATAGATGAAAAACACGTAAAAGTGAGATTCTTGTATGGAAATATAAAAATTTCTTATGAATTATAAAAAATTCCATATTCTTTATTATAAATACCTTCAATGCCTATAAAAGGGGAACAACTATGGAGCTTAGATCTTTTGAAATTGAAGAATTCTTTTTAGCCTGTAATATAAAGGAAACCTTTTCAAAAGAGGCCTTGAGATAGGCAAAATAATGAAGATTAACCATCTTAAATTCAAATTAAACACCACTACACTGCTATTTCTTTCTATTTATCATGATTAATCTATGTCTTCTTTCCAGGAATGTAGAAACCACCAATCTGGTGCTAACAAGGAAAGCTGTTGGTATTTTAAATGTCAGTAGCATTTCAATAACTCAGTAATATTATTGCAGAGAAAACTGAAATCTGGACAGCTAGTGGTGCTTTTGCAAAATCCATTTACCAAGGTTAAAGTCCCATAGATACAATGATGCAGAGGTAACACTGAGCTGTAATACCACTTCTTTGTATCCAGTTTTATAGCTTGTTCTTACGGTCGTGTTGCTGATGTTAGCTGGTTTTGTAATGGTATTGGATTTTCTTAGTAGAGGTGATAGGAGCACAGGTTGAGCAGGCTGGTTACTGCTTCTAGTTCTTTGCTCGAAGAGCTGCATTTTGCTGTCTGTGGTCACACTGATTACAGGGACACATCTCTTTCAGTGGTTTGGTTTGAAATACTGGCTGCTGTCAACTGTAATTGAATAAGCACCTCTGTGGGATGTTCTTTTGTGTATTCACGGGCTGAATATTCAATTTGCTAACGCATATAGAGCAGAGTTGTAATTGCTTTTGCCCTTGTGATAGGAAACCCTCCACCAGTATCTTTAAGGTTAATTTCAATTTTTTTTCTTGCAGTCCTTTTTCTCAGGTGTCTTCTCAGTCCTTGGGGGAAGAAATAGGAACTGAAGTTCTGTTTTAAATGTGACTAAAAGTCAATGAAACAAAATATGTCGAGACAAAAGAAAGCTCATTTTGCTCTCAAAAAAAGTCTAAATACTTAGGAAAATATCTTAAGTGGCACCTGAGTGAATATTTATTGTATAATTGTAATGTCTCATTTTCCAAACGACAACATTATTACATGAAAATTTGAGTATTTATTTAATTTGCTAATATACAAAGGCACATTTCTAACAACTGTAATAATAACTGATGATTTGTTGTTAATATTTTTTTGTAGCAACATTTTCAACTATATCCCCTACAGAAAACAGATGCACGGAAGTGGAAAATATGAGCAACAAATATTTTGCTTCTAGCCATGTGGAAAAAGATCTTAACAGAACTCAGCATTCATAGGGTTTCTGCATGTGTACCTATATGACCCTCTTTCTTTCTGAGGATCTCAAGTTTAATCAGTTCTGGAAAGTGTCTGTACTCATTTCAGAAAAAAAATTCTGATTCTTTGTCAACTCACACTTTTTAATTCAAATTTTTCCAGAAAAAATTCTTTCCCAAACAAAATGTAAGTGCATTAATTCAGAACTACTTCTTGAAGAATAACATTTCTGTGAGGAAGCTGGTATGCAAGTAAAGCTCTAAAAATCAATAGAAGATGGTTTGCTTGAAATTTCAATTCCCTTGATTAAATACATGTAAGAGATTATTTCCACACAATTATTCCCAAAGAGAATCCTTCACATCATATCTATGAGAAACTATTATTTCATATATGCTAACTATATGTAAGATACCTTTGAAAAACAGAGCAGTGAGTATATCTTCTATTTTTTATTATTATATTTTTATTATTATATTATTATATTTGTAACTACCTGCTTTTCTATGTACTATACTTTTCTGAAGGCACTTTGAGAGGGGAAAAAAAAAGCAAAAGGGGAGGGATGGTAGCTAACAAAGTGGCAACTTAGTGGGTAGGGCAGTTGCTTGGAGACTGCGTGTGAATCTCATTTCTTTAAGGAGGGATTTGAGCACAAATCTCTCTTTATGTCTTGGTTGTCTAGTGCATGCATTCAAATCTTATATGAGAAGAATATGTATCTTCTATATACTCATTGGAAAAAATTAATTCAGCTGCAGCAGCATTCTTGGAAATCCTCATGTGCCATGAACAGTGTTTATTTCATGTGTCACATTGCTTTCTTCAGAGTGCTTCATTTTTTATCTCGTTTGGGTTTGGTAGTCCTAGACATGAGCAGGACTGAACCAATCGATGCTGAGGGGCATTTCAAGTTAGACTGGGTTGTACCTGGTGAATTTAAGTCCCCTCTAAATTATGCAAGAACTGAGCAGGTGTTTTCTGGATCATGACTGTGGACAGAAGTAACCAAATTTTGCCTATGTCCTTTTTTTGCTTCTGATTTTTTTTTTCCACATCCAACCATTAAGTTCATGAAACATGTAATACCAAATACCTAAATTTAGAGGATATTAAGGTGGAAGCTGAATCTGTCTGTATGGTCAAGAGAGGTCTCTGGAAGGCAAATCAGGGTGCTTAAATTTGAAAGTAGTTAGGTTTCTAATTTAGGAGCTCTAATTGCTGTGTGGAAGCACACACTTCTCTCTACTGACTGTAGAGGGAACTTGGGCACCAAAGGTAGGTGCTTGCAGGGGCGGTGTCAGTATTCTCCACTGTCTGTAGACTGTATGGAATGGCAACTAAAGCGTATGGTATAGGTTCATTTCCTGGGTTATTCTGAAGTGTGTGGCAACAAGATCTTTCCTGTACCTTTTCCTGTCAGTTTACTGTGGAAGTAGAATTTGCATTACACACAAACAGGTACACATGTGCACTCATACTTTGCAACTTTTAGCATGAAACACTCATTTTTGAAGTTAATTATTAGGTTTATTTTTTAATATTAGAAATTAGTATACCTTCTCTGTCTGCAAGTTTGTTTGGAAGGTTTAGCCTTTACTGTAAGTGGTAATAGAAAACGTATTTTTCTTAATTTATATTTCCAATACATGTGTACAGACTAAAAATGTGCACAAACTGAAAAAAAAAAATTAATAAGGTTGAAAAATAGTGGCCTGACACTATTTATTTAGTGTTACAGCTACAAAAACTTTCCACAATATAGACATGTCATTAATATGACTGTGGTGAAGAATCAGAGAAACAGTAACTTTTTCTTTTACCACTGTATAGGGAATTCATTAAAAAATAAAGTCTTTCCTCTACAAATATTGGTTCCCTGTCATTTGCTGCATACGAATGTGGATTTGCCTGGATTTTTATTATAGATTTTTTTTTTTAAATTTACACATATTTCTTCCTATCTTCCACTCTTCTCTATGTATACAACATTTCATGGAAATGGTTGAATCCAAGTGCCATTCCCCTAGATTTAGTTAGCTTAGTGCCTTGAGGACAGCTCTTCCCAGCTTATTCTCTTTGGCTCCAGCAGTATTTCCCAGGTCAAAGTTAGCTTGCTTTGCTCATTTTCTGAGCCAACTGTCTGTGAAACAGCAATAGTGTGATGCTGATCTGGAGCTAACA
Organism: Balaeniceps rex; assembly: GCA_013401315.1. Classification (NCBI taxonomy): domain Eukaryota; kingdom Metazoa; phylum Chordata; class Aves; order Pelecaniformes; family Balaenicipitidae; genus Balaeniceps; species Balaeniceps rex. Next base: position 15,506 of record VYZW01042845.1, on the reverse strand, counting down.
AACCCCACATCTCAGCAGGATTTGTTTTGTTTGAGGGGTTTTACTCCCCACTAATGCAGCCACAGCCTTTGACTAGTCAGCAGGAGGGAACCAGAAAAAGAATAAGCCTGTGAGCCTTAAGACATTCTTACTGAATCTTGCTCAGCAACATGCAAGCTGATGTAGTGTATTTGCCCCATGATTAGCTGAGTGAATCTCCCTCCTTAGAGATATTAAAAAACTGTCTAGACATGGACCTGGGCAACTGGCTCTAGGTGGCCCTGCTTGAGCAATGAGGCTGGACAAGATGACCTCCAAAGGTCCCTTCCAACCTCAACCATTCTGTGATTCTGTGAATTTCATGCCAGTGCATTTTTGGCTTTTTTTCATAACTTGAAAGATCTGTTTTCTTGATAGGTCAAGTGTAATAACAACAACAAGGTGGCTTAATTATTTGCTAGGGAAATTAATTATGCATGATGCGTATATCTTGGCCTTTGGTTTGAGCTACAGCAGCTTATACCTAGGGCAAAAGGAAATTTACACTTAGCATCAAGAGTAACAACCTCTGATAAAATGGAGAAGTAAGTCTTAATAATACTTTAAATAATTAAGACCATGCATTTGTTTTGCTTTACTGTTACTTGTTCTTTCATAAATGCTAAAGAGCCATCTGAGAAACTTCCAGGTTCCCAGTTATCTCTAGATAACTGACTGAACATAAAATGATTCGAATAAGAACTGTCATACTCAATTAATTGGATATGGTTTATATACAACGTAATACAACAGCAAAACGTTTGCACGTTATGCCAGATAGCTATCTAAAAGAGCCAATTCACACAGAACTTCTTGGAGAGATGACAGATAAGCCTTCCTCTTGTAAAGTCTTGCCAGTCTGCTTGGGTTTCAAAGCACACTTCTGAGTGGACCTGGATGTGACACCTTCAATGGGTAGAGCACACACTTCTCCCAGCCACCCAGAACATGCAAGGATCTTTTGAATTTTAGTCACCCACAGAAAATGGTTTTATGAAGGCCAGGTGAAAGTCTTCACATTCAGAAGAAAGACTTGTGCTACTTTTCTGCAGATTCAAGACAACAGCTGATGGAGAAGGAGCAAAGAGTGTGCCAGAAATCAGATAACTATCTGAGTGAGGTGAAGGGGTTGAATGAGCAGTGACCTATGAGGGGATATACAGGTGCATCATCGTCTTTCTGTTGCATGCTTGCAGAACAGTTTGGGTGAGATTCAGTTCCAGATTCAGACAGCTAAATACAGGGGTCAACATGTAGGTGTTCACATGTAAGCTGCTCATTCACCTGCAGTGGTAGGTGAATTTAATCTCAACTAGATCTCCACTGGATGCAATGGCAGCTTAGGCACCAGTGTGCCCACAGAAACTTACATTCACCTCCAAACTTGGAACCGAAATCTTGTCCTTTGTCTCTGAGATGCAGATGTCCCCAGCGCTGGGAGAGGACAGCTGTATTTTGGTATTTGCTATGGACCGCCCTTATGCATCAGGCATCTGTTGGTCATTACTCCTGTACCTACATATGAAACCTGATGTGGGGTGCTCACTGTTGTCTGCAAGAGTCAATAGCAGCATCCTTCTTTGAAGAGCTGACTGTCATAGCTGTGAAGATTGTCAGTTTCTGAGAACCCACCACTTTTACTCTGGTTCAGTGTGCTCCAGCTGGTGGCCTCTCTGCCAGCGCTGCTTCAGGGGAGGCTTCTGTCTAGCCCATGACATCCTCGTGGTTGTCTTTGCATGGGAACAGGAAGGAAAGGAGAGCATCGAGCAGTGGCTGTGGGTCCCATAGTGGTCCGGGGTTTCTTAAAATGATGATCTTCACTGGGGAGCTTGGCTTCAGCAAGGTGCCACCCTGCCTGCGAGGGAGAAGGGTCTGGGGAACCTCGAGAGCAAATTGTGGCAGCTTGGAGGCTGGCTGCAGCCCAAAGCTTGTGTGTGGCTCAGCACTGAAAAGGTTATTTCTGCTGTGGTTTGTTTGTAAAATGCCCTTGGAGATGATGGCTGCTATACAAATGGCAAGTAATAAAATACAATTACAGTGTAATTAGTTATTATTACCTCAGATGGCTAGGATTTGGCTTCTTAATCCCTCCTGTCACGGTTTATTATAGAACAGGAAAATGGAAGGAGAAAGTGGAAGACAATAACAGTGACAGGGAAGTGTCACTGGCAATCTAATATTTCTAAAAAGAAGCAGGAGTAGAGGCAGCACCAAGCCAGATGCACCAGACATGGCCAAGACTGTGCAGAAGTGACTTTGGGATTAAACTGTGACATTTAATCCCAATGTCCCATGTGAATGAATGTATAACTTAATTCAGCACTTTCTATCCAACCCCACAAGATGGGGTCCAGGGGGGTAAAGCCCCTCCCACTGTCATGGAAGATCAAGTTTGTGACCACCTGAGGAACCTGAATATACATAAATCTATGGGACTTGATGAGATGCATCCCAGAGTCCTGAGGGAGTTGGCTGATGTAGTTGCCAAGCCACTCTCCATGATATTTGAAAAGTCATGGCAGTCAGGTGAAGTCCCCCATGACTGGAAGAAGGGAAACATTGCACCTATTTTTAAAAAGGGTAGAAAGGAGGACCCTGGGAATTACCGACCTGTCAGTCTCACCTCTGTGCCTGGCAAGATCATGGAACAAATCCTCCTAGAAGCAATTCTAAAGCACATGGAGGAGAGGGAGGTGATTCGAGACAGCCAGCATGGCTTCACCAACGGCAAGTCCTGCCTGACTAACCTGGTGGCTTTCTATGATGGAGTAACTGCATCAGTGGACAAGGGAAAAGCAATGGATGTCATCTATCTGGACTTCCAAAAAGCCTTCGACACGGTCCCCCACAACATCCTTCTCTCTAAATTGGAGAGATATGGATTTGATGGGTGGACTGTTCGGTGGATAAGGAACTGGTTGGATGGTCGCAACCAGAGGGTAGTGGTCAACGGCTCGATGTCCAAATGGAGACTGGTAACAAGTGGTGTTCCTCAGGGGTCCGTACTGGGACCAGTGCTGTTTAATATTTTCATCAATGACATAGACAGCGAGATCGAGTGCACCCTCAGCAAGTTTGCAGATGACACCAAGCTGAGTGGTGCAGTTGACACGCCTGAGGGACGGGATGTCATCCAAAGGGACCTGGACAGGCTGGAGAGGTGGGCCTGTGCGAACCTCATGAGGTTCAACAAGGCCAAGTGCAAGGTCCTGCACCTGGGTCGGGGCAACCCCCGATATCAATACAGGCTGGGAGATGAGGGGATTGAGAGCAGCCCTGCGGAGAAGGACTTGGGGGTACTGGTGGATGAAAAGCTGGACATGAGCCAGCAGTGTGCGCTTGCAGCCCAGAAGGCCAACCGTATCCTGGGCTGCATCAAAAGAAGCGTGGCCAGCAGGTCGAGGGAGGTGATTCTGCCCCTCTACTCGGCTCTGGTGAGACCCCACCTGGAGTACTGCGTCCAGCTCTGGAGCCCTCAGCACAAGAAGGACATGGAGCTGTTGGAGCGGGTCCAGAAGAGGGCCACAAAAATGATCCGAGGGCTGGAGCACCTCTCCTATGAGGACAGGCTGAGAGAGCTGGGGCTGTTCAGCCTGGAGAAGAGAAGGCTGCAGGGAGACCTTCTTGCGGCCTTTCAGTACTTAAAGGGGGCCTATAGGAAAGATGGGGACAGTCTTTTTAGTAAGGCCTGTGGTGACAGGACAAGGGGTAATGGTTTTAAACTAAAGGAGGGGAGATTTAGGCTAGATATAAAGAAAAAAGTTTTTACAATGAGGGTGGTGAAGCACTGGCACAGGTTGCCCAGAGAGGTAGTGGAGGCCCCATCCCTGGAAACGTTCAAGGTCAGGTTGGACGGGGCTCTGAGCAACCTGATCTGGTTGATGATGTCCCTGCTCACTGCAGGGGGGTTGGACTAGATGACCTCTAAATGTCCCCTCCAACCCAAAGCATTCTATGATTCTATGATTCTGTAACACTTGGGAGGCTTCACCAGCTCACTTTGAAATCGTTCTGTAAAATAGTTATATTTACTTCATTTTCCAAAACAGAGAGACAGCAACTTTATTTATTACAGCAAGGAAGACATCTAACAGAACTTTGATTGATTTGTTCAGCTGCTGTCTTTGGGCTGCTAATTGGGACTCTACCAAGGAGGTGAGGGTACATGAGGTTTGCTGCTCCCTTTCTGAGACCAGAACTTGAAGAAGGCACTTGTCTCATTGAGATGTTTGTTCCTTGGCACATTTCTTTATGCTAGCAGCTTCAACCTCACTGCTTGCTGCCTTGTATTGGGGCAACATCTAAGCAGGTTGCTATTAGAAGGATTATTTATTTGGCAGGATCCTTGGCACTATGTTATGGCCTGTTAATTCTCATTCTCTGCTCGCATACATCAAAATGCAAAGTGCACTTGTGAAGTGTAGTTTTCTTTCCATTGTTACCGAATCTAAAGGTAAAAATGTTACTGGCTTTGTTGGAAAAGATTGGGAATCACTCTAAATGTAATCCTTCATGCCATTATCATTCACAGGAAAAGTTTATTAACGATTACAAGTTTATAGTCTGAGTGTGAAGATGATTTCATCTTAAACTGAGAGGAGTGTCTTTCTGTATGTTATAAAGTCTTTGAATATGGTGGGCAGCATGCATTTGCATATGTGGTTAATTGGGTTGAAAAAATGCCAGGTAGTAAACAACCATAACTGGTTGCAGTTTTCACTCCACGTGCCTAGGTGATGCCCAGACTGATGCACAACTCTGTATGTGCAGAGGCTAGAAATTCATCATAGTATTGAAGACCTAATATCTACCAGTATTTGGGGCTCTTCCTGCAAGGAGAGCTGAATCAGTGAGCTTCTACCATCTTTAGGGAAAGCTGAGGACAATCAGTGTGAGAGCAGTTTAAGAAAATGCTTAAATGTTTTTTCCTGTGCCTCGGTTTCCCATTAAGGCTTGTGGAGGGAATCTCCTTTTCCTGTTCTCAAACTTTAAATATTTGCTTTCTGAAATGTTGCTGTGATGTTTCAGGGAGGTAGTAGCTGTCATTGTGGACCTCTTCAGGAGTTATTTACTCCAAGGTGCACTAAGTTGTGCCCTGACCAGCTCTGGTGGGGTGCAGAAACTGCAGTGGTGGCAGCTTCACTGCCCGTGCCCAGCCAGGGTATGTGGAGGGAATGGGCCTGAGCTAAACTGCGCAGAGGTACCATAAAAACATCAGAGCTAACCTCATTCAATTTTCATCACATTTGTCATTTTTAAAATAAAAAATGATTTTTTTTCTTTTCTTGAAAATGTTGTTGGAAAAGACCTGTAACTTGATGGAAAATTTTCAACAATTTCTGCTCAAACTCTCATGGCATCAGGCCTTAATTATTTCCAATGCTATCTTTGCAGTGCCTTCTGAGTAACCAGATTTAATAAATTGCTGTATTTTTAGGTGCATAATAGCAGGTTACCTCTGATTCAACATCTGTGTGAATTATGTAAGTAAGGATAATGCAATTTAACCCCAGAACTCCATCTCATAACCCACCTGTTTCTGATCTTTCACAGACTACTTCTTTTTCCCAAAAAATCATTGTTCTTTGGGAGCATTATCTACACAGTTTGACCTGACTATCTCTAATTCTGCTTTGTGTCAGGTGCTGAGTTTATACTGATTACCTGACAATATGAACCAGGTGAGGACTGATTTTCCACTCTTAATATTTAAAAAAAAATATCCATTAGCTGGTGCAGGTTGTTCACAGGATAACATAATAGCATTGGTGTCTATCAGTGGAATGAAACTGATGAGCTAATGAAAAATTAAAAATAGAATCAATACAACAGAGCATTTATTTATACTTGCTTTTATTGCCTTTTATGTAAAAAGTATTACTAAGCATATTATGGAATTAAAATATAAAAGGAGGAACACAATATAAGGGAGAGAAATGAAGATGTAGAGAAGAGGGAAGGATGGTTTTCTGAGGTTAGAAGAGAGCTAACAAATCAATGAACCTGTGGGATAAAGGAAGGTAGCTCCAAATGTCAGGAGCCGCATTGACCTGTTTGAATGATGAATTGCATCACGGAGAACATTATGGCACAGGGCAGGTAACAATATGCCAGTGTAAGAAAGGTTGCAGAAATGTCACCTGTCAACAAATTGCACTACACACCTTTATTACTGGAGTCATCTAGTGTCATGACCCTGTTGCCGGCAATGTTAGCCACTGTGTTGAAAACACGCACTTAACATATGTGTTTTGGTTAATATTCATCTCTGAAAACATTATTTTAACACAACAAATACAGTGACAAAAATACAGAATGAATGATCATGAAGTGTCTGAGCAAACTGAGAGAGTGTGATATGGAAGTAAAAACCATGGTTTTGTTCGTGTGTTCTTCAAAATCTAAGAAAACTATCAGTTTGGGAAAGTTTGAGGGTTGGGCTCCACTGGAAACATTTTTTTTTTTAAATAATATTTGATAATATTAGCATTGCAAGTTAGCAGCATTTCACCCAAGCGATGATGGAGCTTGTGCAGGTGTGACACAGCCTAAGGAAAGCTTTGGGGAGGTAACATGTGTGGAACACACAGCTCTGTGTGTGTGGTCTTGATCTCTCTCCAGGAACCCATTTGCACAGATATTCACTGGTCACCAGCACAATCACAATCACAAATCACAAAGTTATTTTGAGAGGTGGTTTAAGTCTCAAACAGGAAAATCTCAGGAGTCACACTGGAAAATATACGCCAACTTTTCCAATTAATTTTACCATGTAGCTGAAGCAGAAAATTGGTAATAACCAATCTGTAGAAGAAAACTGACAAAGTTAACAAAGAAATTGACAATTTTTCTTACTTCAACATTAATTTATCTATGTAATGGTCATGGGACATGTTTTTTGTGATCAGACAAGCCTCCCTGGTTGCAGATGAAGGGCTTTCTGCTTCCTCTACCCTTCTTCCCCTTTGACTGATTGCTGCCATTTCAAATCTTCTAGTCGATGTAGTCTGTGAAAAAGATCTGGGCTAGAAACATAAAGCTCTTGGCATCCTCCTGACAGCACTCCATGAGGCAGCAATAGTATGAGCAGTTGTGTCAGGAGATGGCAGGGGAACAGTCCCTTGGACAGGGGGACATGGAGTGAACTGGTGAGCAGTAACACTTCATGAAAGGCAGAGGGTGAACCCAGAAAATACCCGTTTACAGACGATGGTCTTACACCAGCCAGGGATTTTATTTTATCACTTTACATTGAGTAGTCTCCTAGAGAATGTGAGTAGATAGTTACACTTTATCCTGCTCCACTCATGGGTGAAAATTCTCAAATAAACAAACTTTGAAGCAAATTGCCTTCACAGCAGGGTACCCTTTTCTGCCTAGTTTGCCATTTCCCCAGTGCTCCTGCAGGTAATGCTAAACAATTCAGCCTCATTCTTCTAGGCATGGGAGGCATCCACGACAACATGGAAAGACATACAAAATTTAATGAAAGAGACAAAGATGTCTTGACCAATGTAAGACATGCAGACTAGACGTCTGAAAAGGCCAGTAGCTTTCCTCTTTGCCCATAGCAGTTCTTAAACTGTCACCGATTTCCTTCTCTCAGACAGCTGTTCATGATATTCTTTAGACCCCTGTCTGAGGTGGAGCTCCTGAAAAGTAATAGACTAGAGAGTCTCGATGTCGTTAGGGACATCGTTAGGTGTTATTAGTTACAGAGCTGCATAAGCTGGCAAGTGAATAAGGAGAGCTTTGCACTGTGGGTAGCTCTGCTGAACACTTTAAATACAGCCATGAGCACAATCGCACATGCTCAAGAATACACCTGGGAAGCATAACTCAGACAATATGTGACATTACAGGTAATAGTATTTTTCTGTGAGTTCCTTCTTGCTTTCAAGGGGTAATGTTATACTTGTAATAGCAGAAAAATTGTTAAACAATTCCCATCAAACATTTGCTAAATTGCACTTGTCCAGCCTATCCTTGCTTTCTGCTTTAGGGGTCTGTTCCTGGCAAGCTGTAACAGGAATCAGAACAGGTAATACAGTTGGATGTGTAAGCAGCAATGCTTGCTTCCCTGTGTAGGCAAAGCAGCAGCCCTCACAGGGATCAGGAGATCTCATTCTGACAAGCTACTGCTTTCTCAGGAGTGGAAAGCAGCCAAATATCTGATCAAAAATATTTTAGCTTCTTTTTTCCTCTCTGAATCTCAGCAAAACAGGCTTACTTTGAGATGGAAGTTACGTGCCTTGGAATAAAAAAAAAACACTAAAAAATATTCTTGTCTTTCCATTTTTATTTTGCCAGAAAAAAAGGAGGTCTTGGTCCATATTTGCTGTTCCTTCATTGCTCAGCTCTATCCTTTCCATCTCTACTTATTTCTGCTTAAGCTTTACTTCTTGATTTAAAAGAGAAATCATATTCAGAATGTGATAGCAAGAAAGTTATCTGTTGTGTTAAGACCTCTGCTTCTTCAGATTTGTTGGCTGTCATGCTCAGGAAGATTTCATTCATTCCCAGCTTAGCCTGTATGCTTTATTTACAGTGTGTTAGTTTGTCACTTCTTGGTCAGAACACACAGCTATCAGGTCCAAGCTTGTGAAAAAGAATAAGCTTAAAGACCAAAGTGTGAGAAGGTGTTACTCTTTCAGAGCTCTTGTCTCCTAATCTGATCTGTGGAATAGCAAGTTTTTACAGGTATGCAATTGAAATCTTGGATAGTGAGGATAAAGAGAAAGAAGCCACATATTGTAAGTATTTAAAGCATCAACCTCCCACTGAACTCAGCAGACATTATCTGCATTAAACTTTTGGACGTCTAGACAGTGACTGCTGCAGAGATTCCCACTCAGTGTCTGTAAAGAAATGTGTGTTTCTGTAGATATGGAACCTGGGTCCCGCAAGGTCAAGGCTGGTTTGGAAGTGAAAGTGAGCACCTTTGTTAGATGAAGGGAACAGGTTTGTCCTTAAATCCTGGTTTTCAGTTAGAGAAGAATTTGAACTTTCTGTGACTCTTTAGTGTTTCTGTGTACCAATTTCAAATGTTGACTAATTTCAAACCAAAGTCAATAAGATATGAATACAACACCAAAATTTAATCCTTTGTCAGATATGTGGTTTGAAAACCCAGCATTCACTGGATACCCACAGTGACTGGATAACCCTATAGAGGGTAGATACAGCACCTCATCAAATTTGGTACCACTAGAAACTTAACACAAGGTGGCAAAAGTCAAATTATGTTCTATTGAATTTTATTTAATTTTACCATCAATAAGGTGGAGACTAGGCAGCTTGATGGCAGAATAACATTGAAATAAAAATGAGGATTTTGTCTCTGAAGGAGTTGTTCTATAAGAACAGGCATGCTGTTATGGCAGTGCATAATGTGAGAGAACATGTGGACTCTGTAAAGGGCCCTTTATTACAGAGTATATTACTTCTAATAAATATGAAGAGAATATATGTATAGAGTATGTATAAAGATCACCTAGTAACTAAAAGTTTTCAGTAGAAGTGTCTGAAATAGCTGCACATTATTTGAGCTACTTCTGGGTACTAACATTACAGCCTAGATGCTGCTCTGAACTTTCAAACCTGCAAGACAAATAAAGACATACTGAAAGCCCAGGGCTGCAAACAGATGAAGGTTTGCTAAGAAGTCATTCGCCTTTAAATATGATGCTGCAAACTCTGAGAGTCCTCGGAAGAAACGTAGCCGATGGAAGAAAAGGACAGCATGAGACAGCTACATTCTGCACGGTGACAGGAAACGCGCAGAGTAGACATTTATATATTGAGTAAATGTTCCCAAGAATCTCTGAGAAGAGAGCAGGAGTCTGTTTCCTAGGCTTTGTACTTCACTTTTTGTGAAGATATTTGGCTTGTCAATTCCACAGTATTGAAATTGCTGTGTTAATATCATATTTGCAAATACCTACAGTCAAACTAAGTTTTAAGGTGTTGAATCTTAACTGTCCTGACTAGTTAAGTGATTTGGTAGACATAGTTAGGAGAAACCCTAAGCCTACTGAAAATCAGTGCCCATCTTGTAATTTTACCATTCATAAAATTTATCTGGGCAAAATTCAACTTTCAGGCAACAGTTGCCCTAGTCTGGGTAAAGGTGGAAGGTGGGGATTTATCCACTGCAGCAAAGAAGAAAAGTCAGAGGAAGAAAAGTCAATTTGGATGAACACTGGAGTTTGGATACATGCTCACCTACTGGGTTTCCACAACAGTACATTCGTTTCTTGCTGACCCTAACGGAAGAGCAGGGTACCTGCCAATCCACAAGACAGAGCTTCTCCTTACCAGGT
>VYZW01042844.1:48495-60051 GCA_013401315.1 Balaeniceps rex | reverse complement strand
CATAGACCCTACTTAGTGTACTGCACTTTCAGCCCAAGTTGAAAACCTGCTACTATTGCTTAAACAGCCCAAAACATGATTTTTACCACCTTTCATGAAATACTATGGTGGGTTGTTTTGTTTTGTTTTGTTATTTACCTCTCTCCCCAAAAGTCAAACTGCTGATGAGAAATCTGTGTCAAAGTATCTCAACCAGCTCCAGAAATCATCTCTCGGAGGAGTCCGTCAGGCACACTAGGGAAGATAGTGCTAAAGTTCCTTGGGAAACTGTCCTTTTCAAACGACTAAATGAAGAGCTCCAACTGTTTATTCCCACCAAATGATTCCAGCTTTTTGAAGACGACTGAACATATTGATGGGCTTTTCAGCTGAGCCCCTTTCAAGTGAGAACAAAAGACTGCTTGTAGATTGTATCAATACAATTGTGACTCAGATGGTCATTGCAGTTGTGATGTTAGGCACATTTCTGGGAGCAATAGTGACTTCAAAGCAAGACCATTTAATGGCATCGTTTGCTCCATAATTTTGAAATAGAAGGCTTTGGCAAAAATATTAGCTGGAAGAACTGGGGTTTTCAGTGTAAAAGGGTCAAAATTCTGCTGGGTTATGAGGGCAGGATAACCAGGATGTTAAAAGTGTTTATTTTCTCTATTGTATTTACAGTGAGTAGCCCAGAGTGACTAGCTCAAATGTAAGCATCCACATGGCAGATGTCTAAAGGCAGGTAACATAAATCCACCCTGTGCAAGCTAGCTGCCTCCACATGCCTAGTTTTACTGATTTCCTTTCTACCATTCACGCTCCCTTCCTTCCTCTCCATTTCAGAAGGTTTTTGCGTGTACATGTAGAGGGAATAGCTTTTGTGAGATTTCCCTCAAAAACCTTGGTACAAGGAGATCACTGGAGGAAAGATGTATCCTCCTGGCTTGCCCTTAAAACTGGCTGATTGCCCAGTGCCCAAGGCCATGGGCAAGAAGCCCAGTAGGTCAGATTAGACCCTAGCATAAGTGTGTCTATGACCATGGAGAACAGGTCACTCTCCTGTTCCTGTTTGGATCCCCATGAATTTACTGCTGGCTGTGCACAAGGCTAAAGACAGGTCTGGAAGCAACATCTGTACTTAATGGGAAGCTGGGCCAAGACACCAAGAGTTTGCCAAACAACCCTTTGTCTGGTGCATAAATCTATACCTATTGCAAAATGAAAAAAGCAATGAGGAAAAGACAATGCTGACTTGCAGATTTGTAAAAAGGGCTTTTAAGATCTCTAGTGGTGTAGCTTGCAACTGCTAAATATACTCAAGGAGAAATACAGCCAGATCATTTCTTTCCTCAGTCTCACTACAGCGCTTTATATCTTTCATCTTGAGAGGGGACGGGAATGCTGGCATTGGCAGGGGAAAGACTGGGAGAAACAGTGGATTTAGTCTATTTGCTGTTAACTTCACCACGTGCCTCATCAAGGCTTTTTCAAAGCAGTTCTTTTGTCTTGATCCTCAGGGAAAAAGAATTGAGAGGGGGCGGGAGATGTGGAAAAGGAAAAGTGAGGGCTTTCTGTGTGTGCAGAGGAGGATATTTTGACAGAATGGGCGATGGTGACTAAGGAAAGGGGGGAACAGGCAAGTAGTAAATGAGTTTGTGTTCCTGGCTGCTGAATAGCCCCAGGAGGTTCCCAGCAAGTCTGCCTCTTTTTTATTGGAGTTTTGTGCCGGAGTTATAAACCCTTTAAATGAGTCTAGATCATTAGGGAAGCTTGGCTGATCACTGATGAAAAAATATAACAATTAAAACAAAAGGCTGGAAGAGGGAAGCAGGGGGAGAGGGAGCTGGGGGTGAGCGATTTTAATACTTAATAACAAATACTAATAATGGTGCTGAGTTGGGGACTAATTAAAAGTTTCTAAAAAGAGAGAGGAAGAGAGTGGAATTAATCTGGAGTGTTTTGTCTGGCAGCTTCTGCGAGTGCCTGAATAAACCACACTGGCTAGGAGGACGGGACAAAACACTGGGAGTCAAGCAAAGCTCTGGAGATAGGTGGATCTAAGCCGTGGTGAAGCATGGCTCAGCAGACCGGTCTGGCTCCTCTCCGTGGCAGTGTGTTTTGATGTCTGCCCTGCATTCTGGGACTACAAATGTTCATTCTCCCACGTGGAGTGAAGGGGCTGGGGAAGAGGATCAAAGGAAGGAATTTGAAGGGTGGAGAACGCAAAATTCTTCTCTGAAAATGGGACTGCTTTGGGGCAAAGAGATCTGGATGCCAGTAGCATAGATCTGAAAACTGTTCATGCATTGACTCCTACACCAAAAGCCAGGGTAGGAGTCAAGGAAAAAAGATCCATGAAGGACTGACAAGTACAAGCAACTCAGGGAGCTGCTGCCACATAGTTTTGCAGAGGCTGCAAAAGCATTCAGAGGAAGAACTGCTACATACTCGCCTTCTTCCTATGCTGCTCTTAGCTATTGGCTGATGTCAGGACAGGATAGTAGGTTAGATGGATTTCCATGGCTGTTCTTGCTACAACCTGTCCTTCTATTAATGCTGTCTTCAAGTGCACCTCTACCACTACAGAGATAAATGTTCCCAAAAGCAACAGTCTCACAGGTCTGCCTCCAGCTGTGTCTTGAGGGCTGGGGGTGGTGAAAGCTGAAATAACCAAAGCAGCAACTATTGCATCTTACTAACCAGTTCAGCAGCTGCATGAGGGACTGTTCAGACTGGGGCGAGCATCAGAGAAGGTCATTTGTGTGCAATTTCAACTAAACTGCTGTCAAGCATCACCACTGCCATCTTCCACGTTACATTCTTCTGGATAAAAAACCTGGCTGTGGGTGAATGCCAACTTCAGACACAACGCTCCTTCCAGCACCTAGCTCCTTTTACTTTCTCATCTGTGCAGGCAACTCTAAGTTTTAATTACAGTTGTTTTTTGCTGTCCTTTATCTTAATTAAGTCTGACTTGCTGACTATTTCAAGGGAGATTATGTCTGGGAAATGCCTTCCTGACTTGAGTTCTGAATTGTGGAAGGAGAGATATGAAAGCTATCATCACTGGATGTGCCAGGCAGCTCCATCCTTCAGGCAGCAGAAATGCAATGTAATAGGGACTGGATGTGCAGCAGGACTGGGGAAAACCTCAGCTAAAATGGGACCATCCATCTGGAATGAACACAGAGCAAGAAAGCCAAGGGGCTGGGTACCTGGCAGGTAGAACAGATTTCCCAGAACATTCCTCTGTATAATCCTATCTGTGATCTGACTTTTTTCCCCTTTCTTCTGTAATGCAGCACCAGGTAAATTCAGACTTATAATGTGAACACCAGCGGAGTCCCCTGAGTCCTTAGCCATGCACTCTGAAAAGCCTGCAGTGGTCACAGACAGTTTTGCCACAGCCCTCTGCTTTGCATTATTTTAGCCCCACACAAAAAGAGCTAACGTGCTTACAGTGGGCCTGCATGCGGTTTGGCTTGAGAACTCTATCTTGGCTCCTGATATAGCCCTGAAGCGTCCAGCGGCAAGCTTTGCTATTCTGCGCCAGGGCTCTATCTGTCTGTAAATACTTCTATTTCAGCAGTCTCTCTCCAATGTGACAGATTTGCTATGAGGAACCTGGCAGCAAAGATTTTTTTTCCTCTCTCTCTCTCTGACAAATGTATAAAATGTATTAGCTTTTCATGTTCTAATTTATGATATAATAAACTCCTCTGTGCCCTGGCCTCTTTCAGGGATTGAAAGTGAAGCGTTCCACTTGCCTGCTTTGGTGAAACCCTACCAAACTGCTGGTGAGAAGGAGGGGTTGGAGACAGGGATGGGGCAAGGAGTGGGATTGGAAGGAGGAAAGGGCAAAGGGGACATAGGGGAAGCAAGGCTGCTGGGGCAGAAAGGGGAAGGGGAAGGTAGAGAAAATTTCTATTATTTGGTTTCTCATTTCACCAGGCATCATGTGCTTCCCTGTGGGATTTACATGGCTCTGCTCCTGGTGCTGGCAGAGCTTCTCCAAGTGACTGAGTGGTGTCCGTGTTTAGATCTTTGAGGGAAAAAGAACATAAACTGCAAGAAGGGCGTGGGTCTGGACATCTTCATTCAGAATGAAAGGATGGGAACACAGGAGCGGGTTGTGGAAAGAAAGAAGGATTAGGTTTCACTTGCAGTGAAGGATTTATTTGACAAGATCACTTTAAAAAAGAAAAGAAAAACTCAGTAGAGTCCAGAGGACCAGTGTCCATCCTGTATCAGTGTTTGCATACACACTTGGCGACATTGCGTGCTCTGTGTATAACTGCAACGCAGAAACCAAAGCTCCCATTCAGACCCACTCATTCTGTAAACACAAGTCTGCTTTGCTTCCCAACCTTTTCCTTCTGTTTTGTTTGTAACTCCATCTGAAGGGACCTTCTGACAGGGTGTGGTGGGTTGACCCTGGCTGGATGCCAGGTGCCACCAAGCCACTCTATCACTCCCCTCCTCACCAGGACAAGTGGGGATAAAATATAACAAAAAGCTTGTGGGTTGAGATAAGGACAGGGAGATCACTCAGCAGTTACCGTCACAGGCAAAACAGACTCAACTTGTGGAAAATCAGTTTAATTTATTACCAATCAAAACTGAGCGGGGTGATGAGAAGTAAAACCAAATCTTAAAACACCTTCCCCCCACCCCTCCCTTCTTCCCGGGCTCAACTTCACTCCCAATTTTCTCTACCTCCTCCCCCTGAGCAGCGCAGGGGGATGGGAAATGGGGGTTGAGGTCAGTTCATCACACATCATCTCTGCTGCTTCTTCCTCCTCAGGGGAAGACTCCTCACACTCTCACACCCTGCTCCAGTGTGGGATCCCTCCCATGGGAGACAGTCCTCCATGAACTTCTCCAATATGGGTCCTTCCCATGGGAGACAGTTCTTCACAAACTGCTCCGGCGTGAGTCCCTTCCACGGGGTGCAGTCCTTCAGAAGCCTACTGCTCCAGCATGGGTCCCCCACGGGGTCACAAGTCCTGCCAGCAAACCTGCTCCAGCACGGGCTCCTCTCTCTCCATGGGTCCACAGTTCCTGCCAGGAGCCTGCTCTGGTGCGGACTTCCCGTGGGGTCACAGCCTCCTTTGGGCATCCACCTGCCTCTGGCATGGGGTCCTCCATGGGCTGCAGGTGGATATCTGCTCCACCGTGGACCTCCATGGGCTGCAGGGGGACAGCCTGCCTCACCATGGTCTTTGCCATGGGCTGCAGGGGAATCTCTGCTCTGGTGCCTGGAGCACCTCCTCCCCCTCCTTCTTCATTGACCTTGGTGTCTGCATAAACGTTCCTCTCACATATTCTCACTCCTCGCGCCAGCTGCAGTTTTGTGTCCCATTGTTTTTTTTTTCTCCTTAAATATATTATCACAGAGGCACTACCACCGTCACTGATTGGCTCAGCCTTGGCCAGTGGCAGGTCTTGGCCAGCGGCTGGCATTGGCTTTATCAGATGTAGGGGAAACTTCTAGTAGCTTCTCACAGAAGCCACCCATGTAGCCCCTCCGCTACCAAAACCTTGCCACGCAAACCCAATACACAGGGCAGGGACCTTACCTTTATTCGTCAGACTGCCAAGAACTTAAAAAAAACCATTTGTCCAGTTAATGAAATGGGCATTGCTGGGTTGGTTGGTTGGTTTGGTTTTCTTTGCTCTGAATAAATGATTGTCCCATATGTAATTTTTTTCCAGGTAAACAGGTTTGGTTGTGGTATTTTGTTATTACTACTGGGGAGAAAGGGTTATGTTTTCATAGATGACGTATATACATTCATGATGTGCGGGTAGCTTTACACCACAGAAGGCTGCTGTATGGTGGACATCCAACATCTTCATAAGGTTGAGAAATCACATAAAAAATTGAAAGAAAATGAAGTCTTCCCAGGGAAAAAAAAAGACCAAACCAAAATGGGAGAAAAAAATTACTGAAGTGGGCTGACAAAGCGAAGAACGATGGTCTACAAGGGCCCAGTCCTCAGCTTGATCTATTTCCAGATCTGTTCAAATTAAAGGATTAGAATAACCATTTTGAGTCTTAAAGCTAAGTCTCAGACCTTTCTGAGTTCTTGAAACATATTATTGATCTTTGCTTATGTCAGTTCCCCATTCATAGAAATGTTTGTGGATCCTCAGCGCCAAGTTGAGGGTTCAAAGCTGAGTGCATCTTTCCACCTGCTAGTTTTTCTCCTCCAGGCAAACCATGAGGTGTATAAGCCAGTACTTGGAATTATAGGAACAGTCTGTGTTAGCATCTCTATTAGCAATGAAATTCTTAGGGTTTTTGAAATCCCAGCTTGTGTTAGGAGCCTGTCCCATGCAAAACTCAAGCACGTTACCATGGTGCAGAAACAGAGCTCAGATATCAGGACAGTCAAAGCTGCAGTCCTCATCTGCAAGGATAACCGTAGCCCTGCTCACCCCCCTTCCCCAGAGGACATAACATTTTCTAATGGTGCACAGGTACTTAAAATAACACCCTGCTCTTTTTTTGTTATACAAACAAACAACATGGCTGAGTTTTCATCACCAGATCTGCGGAGAGTAGCCCTTCTGTCAGTCCCCTGGGACAGGTTTGCTGTAGAATTAGCTCAGGTGAACGACACAGAAGATGTGTCTGTAATGCTATGGGATGGATTTGCTGCAGGATTTACCCAGGCAAGTGGCATGGGTTCATATGTGTAGGGTCCTATTGATGGATTTGCTATAGGATTTGCCCAAAGATGAAGTGGAACCTATCAGAATATTTCTTACAAGAAGCTACACTGTTTGTACCCATGGCCTCAGGTACAGCAATCTTGTAGGATTTTCTTGGGTGGAACAAGGGTATATGTAAAACTATAAATAAAAACTTAAGGGCAATTAATGCTGCAGGATTTTTCCAGGAGATAATCAAAGTCTCACAGACCAACCCCAGTAAGTGTCTTATGCATTGTCCCAGCACGTGTTGTAAAACCAAGATGACTTGTTGCTTGTTGGAGTTTCTTGTAATCATCAAACCAGCTGAAAGTGTGGCTTGAGTAATTAAAATGCTAATTGGAAATTCACCATTCATCAGAGGAAATAGCAATGAGTTTGTTTCTTTCTTTTTTTTTTTCTTTTTTTTTTTTCCCCTCCAGCATTTTGTCTGTAGTGATGGCAGATGTTGGGGTTGTGAATTCATTGTCTGCCAGAGACACAGCAAAATCCTCTTTCCAAACTAGTTTTCTGTATTTTTGTTGATTGTCTGCTTAAATTAACCTTCTCTAATGAGATGAAGATACGCAGGGTATGCCTGTAATTTACAGGCTGTGAAATTAGTTAGCATGGATACAGTACATCTTGGTGGGTGACAGGGATTAGAGAGCTCTGAGAGTACCCAGGTAGAGGATAAGATGGCATGTGTCTTTAATGTGTGGTTCCTAATGGTGTGGAGGATTATCCTACCTAGCTGTATGCATACACACACACGCTTAGAGCCTTTGCTCAGGACTGTTAGAGACAACGGGCTGGAGCTTGCCCTCGCCTCTGAGAAGGTATTTACACCAGTAAAGAGTGAGTGTAATGTGTGTGTAAAGTGCTGCCACATCACCCAATTTATATCCAACCTTCACCAATTTATATCCAACCTTCACCATTGTGAGCAGAGAAGCAGCACAGGTTTGGCTGGTGCATGTGCCTCTGCGTGTGTGTGCTTAACACCTGCACAGAGTAAATGCACTACAGGGCACCTCCATGCAGAGGATGAAGCTGACTTGCTACCAAGCCACTTTCCAAATAAAAGCAAAACATCTTTGGGATGAAGGATTCAAGGAGACATATCAGGTCCTCAAACAACAGCCCTTTCGATGTCACCCTCATTTGGAGTTATTGGGGGAACAAGTCTGCATTTCTCTGGCAACAAGTGGTTTTGCAGGCAGGTTTCTCCTTCGGCATGCTGAATTTGGCTGTGTGCATGCCTGTCACTGTCCTCTGCTGGAGAAATGAGACTCATACAAGTTTCACTGATTGCCATAAAGCTTTGCAAGCTTCTAAAAGGTGTCTGGTCATAAAGGTTTGCCTGAAACTTTGCAATTGACTAACAAAAGAGAATGTGGCTGAAATCCACAAGGAAAAGTGAATGACTTCTAATGAAAGGGTTTAAGCTTCAGTTTTGGATATATCCTCCTCTCCACCCCCAGCTCCCCCACATCTCTGAGGCTTGCACTTCAAATATTTGGATCCAAACATCAGACTTCAATTCCCTTGCTTGATGAGAAGGTGATGTTTGAGTTGTCTCTCGCTCAGGCACAGATCAATGTGCAAACAAACAAACAAACAAAGCCTCCCCTCCAGATGCCACACTAAGACTTCCCCTCGCATAAAATGACACAGTCCAGTGGGGAGCATGAAGTGTCCACATCAGTGGACCTTGCTTGATTTGTAAACTGGGGAAGGGAGATCAGATAATTGCATGGCTGCCAGCTTCCAATATTTTAGGGCTACTTTATGGTAATAGGTGTTTGAAACACTCTCAGCCCTCAAGACATTAGTACACACCTCTGCTTTCATAAAAAAGGAAAAAAACTTTCTTTGTTTTCATGCTGAGCAGATAATCTGGATATTGTGTGTCAGATTCAATTTGAAGGCTGCAACAGAAAGACAAATAAAAACCCTCCCTCCCTGCTACCCCCGACAATTTTTTTCCTGTGTTTGGGATGTTGTGATAATGGATTTGTGCCTGTAGAACCCACTGGGGGTTGAGAGCCCCTGAGTTTGTGTATATGCCAAACATGTTGCAGTTATAATGATGCGAGTCTCAAAGAAAATGAGGTGTGCTAAAGTTCTTTCCAACAATATCCGTTGCTTTAATAGAAGATATTATCACTGTTTGTGTTTCTTGTCACATGTTAGGCCTCGAATAGGATGTATTTACAGCCCTGTACTTTAAAAAGGTAGAAGGGAAGCACTATTAGTTTGGGGTTTTTGTGTATTTTTTTTAACATAGTTATTACAATGAAAAAAATCCATTTACTTGGGTTCGAGTTCAGATGGGTCCTGGATCAAAAGGCTAAAGTTATATCCTGAAATTTGGGAAGATCCATATCAATCATATCTGTGTCTGTATTTATTAGCTCAAATGAAACAAAACACATAAAAAGGTGAACAAACAAACGCACAAACAAAACTGAAGCCAAATCCCTGAGTCCACTGCTGAATTTGGAATGAGCGCAGATCTACGTACAAACTTCTAATCCACTTTCTCATTGCCCCTAATTGTCATTTTTGTTGGATGGGTATCTAACATATGCCAATTATTTGCTTTTTTATAAACACAGTCCTTGCCCAAAGGTAAACAAGACAGACGAAACGCAAGGCAAAGGATGGCTCTGCATTACAATTTCTCTGGCAGCAAAGGCAGCTTAAGACGATCCTGCCCTTCTCCGGCCAATTGTTCTTTTTTTCCATGCTGCAAGCTGCTCTCCCGGCAGATACGTCAGTGCAACTCTGTGTAGGGGCTCAAGTGGATCAGTTTTAAAAGATTTATTCTTAAATGCAGTCCGGTGTCAGTACAGCCCTCAGGCAGTTGTGTCCGTTTATCTGGAGCAGTAAACTGAGTTGCAATTTGGGAAAGCACAGCCGGGGCGGGAAGTTATGCTATTGGTTTTACCCCTGAGAAATTACAATGTGGTAGTGTGTGCTGAGCTGGTGCTGTGCTTATCTGCACTCAGCCAGCCCATGGCACATCAGGGAGGTTCTGTGAGATGAGGGTTTTCAGCTGTTGAAAAGATGGGCGGGATAATGGGGGGGGGAGGGAGAGCAGGGGCAGTGAGAATAAAAACATTGCTGGTACAGTGGGAGATGATAGGGGAACATTGAGAGGCTGATTTGAGGAGGAAAGAGGGAGCTTTAGGAGGAACACAAGGATGCTCAGTACAAGTAGGTGAGCACAGAGCTGCGTTTGGGGTGCAGGTCCTTTTGGATGTGCTCTGTTATACCAGCCTGCTGTTGGATCTTGGGGCCAACTTGCATCTTTCCTGTCAAGAGCTGGAGATGTGAAAGGAGAAGGGGGGTCCCTAAGAGCAGACTTGTAGCACAAAGAGGCAGCTCAGGGTTGTGTGGCAGAAGGCAAGTGATGGTAGAGAAAGAATGACTCCTCTTTGCAGGGTGAAGGGAGGAAGGAGTTCTTGGTGCTTCTTGTAGCACTTGAAAGTGCCACAAGGAGGAAGAAGACCATAGGGGAGCAACTGTGTTGACTTCAGCTATCCAAAGTCTGACCCTGTCATTCCTAAACTGTTCTGCATGCTGGAGACCATGATTAGAGAAGTCAGTTGGGAGCAGGTTTCTTTTATCCTTGTGAGCTGAGAACTGGAGGGAATCTGTGAGAGAGAAAAGCAGCCTAAGCAAGTGAAATGGGCTGCCAAGCAGCTCCTGCCATTTGTGAAAGAAGTCCCTTCTTGCCTCCACATTTCAGGTCTCGTGTCACTATTTCTTCCTGCCCTGCAAATTGCTGGCAATCCTCTTTCTTTTCTGCTGCCAGCCCAGACACAGCTTGTCTGGGACTAGGCTCCTGCTATCTCCTGTTCTTCTGGAAGAAACCGGCTCCTTCTACCTACTCCTCTCACCAGATGAGGATGCTGGTTTTTTTCCACATAGCATTACTCAAGTGCCACTATTCCCCTTTCAGGAATCTTCAGCAAAAATTATGCCTGTAGATATTTTGGTAATAGTGAAATGACCTCATATAACCCATATCCATGAAGCACCAGGACAGTGGCACTCTGAGCCTCCCCACATCTGTTTTGTGGTTTTTTCCATCTTGCTCAGCTCTGATCATTGTTAGTCATAAGCAGGTTTGAGAGAGGTTGCCACCAATATAGTCAATTAATTCTGTTTGCCACTGTGACTTTTGGGACCTGGCCTATGAGGAACGGGGTTTCCCAAGTTGTACGTCATCCTCTCTGTTCTGCATTTCTAATATAAAGGAGAATCTGGTCTAGAAGGAATACAGGTTCACTTCTTCAGCATCATGAATAACAAAGGAAATCCACTTTTTTCAGCTATGATTTAATCTTTTTTTTTTTTTCCCACTTTTTTCTTTTTAACCAATACAGGAGTTAATTCAGTTTCTTACCCTTTTTTCTGAGGGGGGAAAGGAGTTTGCTTTCATTCAAAGCCTTTACCCATGCCAGGAATCTTGAAGGAGGAGGCAGAGGACTGATACTACTGCTAAATAATCATATTCCTCAGCTGGTGTAAACTGGCTTAGTTCTGACAATGTCAGAGTAATTGGCATGAGATGTGAATCAGGTTGCATTCAGCCTGAGAATGGTATNTCCCAGGGAAAATATCTAGATGAAAACTGGAAAGTCTTAAGTTTTTGCAAAGCTACATTCTGATTAGGGCAATAGAAACATTTCTGTGTAGTTTTCTTGTGTCCTGTTCTTTCTGGTCATGTTGGTATTTTAGCTTAGTTTTAATTAGTGGAAATGCTGTAAGAAAACACATTTCAATCCGGGGGGAAGAAAGAACCTCAAGGAAAACTTAAAAATGACTGCAACTTCTGTTAAAAAAAAAAAAAAAAGAAAGACCTTT
>VYZW01042844.1:1811-48455 GCA_013401315.1 Balaeniceps rex | reverse complement strand
TATTAAAACTGATCCTTTCCTGCAAACAGTTCTGATTTCAAAGAAATGGACTTTTCCAAAGAATAATAGGCTTATTGAAAAGTACCCAGGCAGTTGTTCTGCTGCCACAGAGCCGTGTTGTCAGTGCACCTCTGTTTTCAAGGCAGTACACCTTTTCTGAAGAGCTCTACTGTCTGTAGAGACAAGTACCCTCTCTGGGCTCAGTCCAACACCAACCTTGAGAGTCAATGCACGCATTGTGTGGATCCCCTTTCACAAAGATCTGCCTCTATTCTTGCCTTGTTCTTTCATTCTCCTAGTGCAATGTAAAGGTCACTCTTCATGAAAGTAGATATTTGCTCTTTGTGTTCAGGGGGGAAAAAAACTATAACCCTTGCATATTACAGAGGGTTTAGGAGGCATTAATGGACTCTCTGTAAAGTTTCTTGGGCATGAATTTCTCCTTTT
Organism: Balaeniceps rex; assembly: GCA_013401315.1. Lineage (NCBI taxonomy): Eukaryota > Metazoa > Chordata > Aves > Pelecaniformes > Balaenicipitidae > Balaeniceps > Balaeniceps rex. The sequence goes on along the minus strand of VYZW01042844.1, from coordinate 48,008 downwards.
TTACTGTCAAAACATGGTCAGAAGTGTTCACACCTCCCTGCAGGGGGGGATGGTACCGAAGGTTTTTTTCCTGGCAATGGTCCTGTTGCTCTTACATTGCCCCTGTGCTTGAGGCTGGGGTTTCTGTTGTAAAGCTACAGCATCTACTAATGTACTTTCTGCTTGCACTGAAGAGTTTATAGAAGGTGCTTTCCTTGGTCTCACACTGAATTCCCTCTTGAGCCCACTGAGTTCAGGTTGTATTACATGCCTATTGTAAATTGGATAACAGATGATCAATAGACACTTGTCCTGAAGATGAATGATGCTGTATCAGATACAGGGCCTCTTTGGAGAGGAAGTTAAAAAGCTGAATTTGGAGCATAAAATGAAGTAACATAAATAAAGATGGTCATTTTGGGTTGGCAGTTTATGGTATTGCCAGTTACTGTTGAGTCCTGCTTTGTGGACAAACTTCAGGGCAGTTCACACTGACCACAAATGGGCAGAGATAACAGGTATGGGAGGAAGGGGCAAAGTGCCTGGAAGACGTGATTATTTGGGTGGAGAAAATGGAAAGCCACATGACTGGAGCTTGGGGCTTGGGTCTAGCTTAGCCTGGTGAATACACAATGGGTGGAGAGGTCTCTACACAAGTTGAGCTGCAGTACCAACCATCTTTGGTAGTGGGGGATAAATATTTGAAATCCAATCCCCAAGCACAGAGTTCTACCACTTAAACTACAGGACTTACCCTGTTAGTTAGCAGTTACAGTAGGATCTTAATTTCTATGTGGGTCAGCCACTTCAGAGGAATATTTTCAAGAACTTCCTTGTCAATGCAGGAAATTATGAATACAATAGAGTAAGTTTCCACCCAGTTTGATCACTCTTGATTTTAAATAATAACATTTCATCTTATTTAATGAACTGTCAGCCATCTCCTGAGGAAGACACTTTAATGAGTGGAGAATCGTGTCCAATGCTTATTTATCTAAGTCAGGAGCATAGATACGATAATGATCTCTTTTCATCTATGTGTCTGATTCCTGTATTTGTCAGGCCACTTCCTGATCCATACAAAGGTAATTTGCATAAGAAAGGAGGAACACGCTGAATGGTCACTGAGTTTCATTCTTCACAGCTGAGGGAACTTCAGCTTCTTACCAAAATAGACTGAATGTCAACTCAGAGTGTGCTTAAAGGAAGAAGAAAGTGGAGGAGCTGAAAGGGAAAGAAAGGGAGGAGAGACCAGGGCCGGTGCTCCAACTCAAATTAGTTGGGAAGCACTCTTATGGACTGCACAGCGAAAATGTTTCAGTCTGGAGAAAGTATCAAAAATTAGTTCATCAGTTATCTAGGTCCCCATGTTGGCTAACAAACAAGAAGTGAAAGTTTAGAGAGAAAAGAGAATTTTTGTAACTGGCATACCTGAAATCCAGCAGCCGAATCACATAATGTAGAGAAAAACCTGTAGGTAAAAGTGAGGGAGGTGAAACTGAAAAGATACAGGCTTCAGTGTAACCAATAACACAGAAACCAGGCTTCTGGCATGCACTTAGATCAAGGGAGAAACATTCAGGCTGCCTAACTTCAAATATTAATAAATAGTATAATTAAAACAATTAGTCTCCCCTGGAACTGTGCATAGGCAGTGCCAAGTCAATGTTTCTCTCCATTGACTACAAAGGGAGCCAGGACAGAATAGCTTTTAACTAAGGGAGCAAAATTAGTGCATACATTTTGGTGGAGGGATATCACTACTGCCTCAGATAGTAACTGAGCCCAGATGAAGCATGACAGTGATCTTCAGCAAACCTCAGTTACAGTCTGGAGAGCAGAAAGGGTTTCTCCATGAGCACTGTTCACATGCAGCCTAAACTGTGTTAATATGTAGGGGGAGAGGCACAAGAGGTCTTCCTGTGTGAAGCCTATCTCCTGAAACCTCTAAGAAAATGTTAGAATAGCTTTAGAATGCAATTTTCCAACAGCTTCTGTCATGCTTGACACTTCTTGTAACTCTTCTGCAAAAGGAAATATTATGTGGAATAAAGATAAATTACTCATTAGAATGGGAGCTGATAGTTGCTTAAGCAGTGTTCATTGAGTCATAGGAAAAGGAATTTGCAGGGACCTTAAGAGGCTACCTAGTCTACATCTGTGCCCCAAGGCAGGACTTACTTTACATGCCATTCCCAAGACAGTGACATCTTCCCTCTGCCTTCTGCCCTGTGGGTTAACCATTCCACTTCCCTCAGTCTTAACTGACTTCTAGACTCTGACACTGCTGTTAAATGCTCCTCCATCCATCCATCCATGAATCCCTGTTCTTGGATTTTTACTAGACTGACTGGGCAAAACAGCAGGTCTGAAGTCAGCAGCCTGGTCTGAATTCACGTTCATGTTGGTTCACGTTGCTCTGAGCAGCAGGATGGATAGAATGAGATCCTGAGGTGTCTTTTGACCTGGATGATTCTGTGACTACAGTTTTTGTAAGGTGATACCCAAAACTCACGCACAGTATTGAAGCCAAAGCCCTAGCATGATATCCGTCATGGAAGTGAGCTATGCCAGTCTGATGTCTGTCTGTCTGTTCTTGGTTTCTTCCAAAGGCATGAAATTATTGCCTCAAATTCAAATTCTCCTCCATTCTAATTCCAAAATCCCTTTACTAAGGAATTACTTCTTTACCTCTCTCTCTCTTTTTTTTTTTTCTTTTCTTTTTTTCCTCTTTGGTTAATGTGTTGTAAGAACTTTCTGGACAATTTTCTCTATTCTTTACTTACCAGATGTTTGCATAGTTGAGAAGGATTCAATATGGGCAAACAGAGGATCGTAATAGTAATAAGTACATTTGCTCTCTCAAAAGCATTAATTTTCAAAAGTTGAGAAAAATTACAAGTAAAATTGATTAGAAGAGACGCTGGAGACAGAGAAAATGCTGACTGCAAATTGGAGATTCTGTAAGAGGAGTTTATTAGATAGCCAAAACCCAAAACACCACAATTTCATATGAAATAAGAAGACAACTTTGGCTGGAATCCAAGCCTTGATGTTACAAAGGAAGAGAGCAATGGGAAATCTGTATCCATACATAACAATTACATATGAAAATTCAAGATGGGAAGTGGAGAACTTGCACCAAGAGCCTTTGAAGAATTAGCTGAACTTCCTTTTGGTCTGCTGACTTTAGTTCCTAATAAACCTCACAGCATGGAAAGTAATTGTGTGAGCATTATATAATAACATGATTTTTAAAAAAGTCTAGAAGGTTGTTGCTATGTAATAGGTAGCATGTTATCAGTCTTAGGCAAAATAATGGGACCACATAAGCTGATGCTGATTGATAAAGAATCAAAGGGTAGAAAGAAAAACAAGGTTTATCAACATGATTTTGTAGAAAAAGATCTTCTCAACGAGAACTAGTTTTATTCTTGGAGACTGCGGTTTTGGTTGATAAAAGTGTGGATGAACATAATGGACTGACATTTGTTTAAGTAATTCCCAGCCCCCTGGCACTTTATGGTGCTAATTTCATTATAGATTAAGAGCACTTACGCACCTGAAACTGGATAACTGCTGGTCTTAAAGACATTGGTTAACCTGGAAGAAGAAACAAACAAACAAAAAAACCCCAACAAGAATATTTCTAAGGGTTTACACAGAGATCAGTACCAGAACTGCTCTTTTTCAGTATTTTTCATGAACGATGTGTGAAGTATTATAAAACCACCAACTGGGGAAGGAAAGGTGACTTGGAAACTATTGGAGTTCTTTACAGGGACCTGCATGGGGAAGAAGTACTAGGTACTGAAAGGCTCTTCAATCTGGAAAAGGCATAGGGAGAATCAATGGTTGGAAGCTGAAGGCAACAAATTCAATTTAAAATCTAGGAGATTTCCTTTGGTTTTAGTTACTTATTCATTGATTTGCTTATTTAAATAGGGAGGGTGATTAGAACAAACTATTATGGGAAGACGTAGGATCTTGATCACATTGTGGTGGAGGGGGGGGAAGTTTGCAAAGGCCAAGGTTAATCACCATAGCCTCCTCTGCTAGTCAATGAAGGGAAACAGACTCCTCCAGCTCACATAAGCCAAATTCCTGCTTTTAATAATCATGTGGAGAGATCTTTTTTCCTCTCCATTGAGTACAAGAGGAGCTTCAGTCAGCTGAGCATTAGCTGGGGGCTACTATCCACCCCCTTTCTCCTGAGCCTTGCAGATGATTGTAGTGCAGTGCCAGGAGAAGGTGATGCCCTCTCTTGGGGTTTTCTGGGTTAGTGAAGAAAATCACAGGGAATGGGCTTGTCAATAGAGCTATTCACAGGGGACCTGCTGGGAATGGCAGAGAGAGGTAACAGGATGAAGAGAGAGAAAATATACAGCTGCTAAAAATTAAAAAGACCAGAAATAAATCTGACCTCCCTTGAGACCAATCTGAAGCTTGAATTGTGTATTCCACGCTGCCACCAGGACAGGCTTGGGAGGGTTGCTTCTTCCTTTGTACCTGGGCCCAAGGCGGCACCATTTGGGTACAGGTTAAACTAAAAAAGAAACAGAGAAAAGGAAGCTTCTCTTCCCTCTTGGTCCTAAAAAAGTTTCATCCAGCACAACACAGAGTTGGAAAAATTGTGTCCATCCTGTGCCTGCTGCCTCTTTGGGGCAAATGCTAATGACTGGCTGATGGGAATGTGCCTGTCTCCTTGTTCTCTGGCTGCACTCACTGCCTTCCCCACCGAATGACATTAATCATGTCAGCTCCCCTTTCTACAAGAGTGGCTGGTTTAATGGGAAACTTCAGCCAGCATCAATATCCTGAGGGGAGGAGGAAATGAAGAGAAGAGGAAAGTGTGTAGCAGGGAGGTAGCTAATGGTGAAAGCAGTCACTGTCTGTTCCAGAGAGGAGATTTGATAGGGACAAGTCAGGGAGTAGAGACTGGATTTACTTTGAAAGTCCAGAGGCAGTAGGGATGTCAGTTGGATCTGCTGTGCTGGAGCTGGGAGAGGTCTCTGGGTAGTAGAGAGGATGGGAGGATGGTGTGGCATGGCCGAGATCAAGTGGTACTTGCCAGGGAAGGTGGAGGGAGATCTGGAGCACAGATGAAGCATTTGAGCCTGAAGCATGGGCTGGAAAGAGACTGAGAAAGAGGCAAATAATGAAAGCTGCTACGGGGGTGCAATGCTCCTGGAAGGGGATCAGGTCAGGGGTGTGGAGGAGAGGAAACCAGCTTGAGCAGATATGAAGGAACAGCTCTTCTCAGAGGCATCTACTGGTGGTCATCATGTCATTCCCTTCATGCGTTTTCTGGAACTCCCCAAGCTTTTCGATGTTTTGTGGCAAAGAGCCATTCCTGCCCAGGCCCACAGGGCTGCACCATCTGCTGTTCCCATCTTTCCTCTGAGGTGCTTTGGTGTGCCATGTAACTGGGGGATCTCTGTGGTCTGGAATTACCTGCCAGCAAGCAGACGGAGGTGGGATGTGCTTGTGCATTTCTGTGCCCAAGGGTGTGCAGGTTGCTCTGGGAGTGCGAGGGAGGGTGGTTTAGCCCAGGGTTCACCATCAGCTTGGCCTGCTTCTTCTCACACTTCCTTCCCCCTTCTTCCTCCTCTTTCTCCCTCCTGTCTGTTTTCCTGTCTGTTCCCATGCTCCTTTGACAGCTTGTTATTAGAAACATTTCTGCATATTAGCTGAAATTAAGTTAAACACTGCCTTGTAAACCACTGTGTGACTGACAGGTTTCTGAATGTACCTAAGCAGATGAGATCCATCCTTTCACCCTGGCTTCCACAGTGCCATCATATTCTACCTTGTATGTGAGCTTCTCCACCTCTTTTTTTTTTTTTTTTCTTTCCACCATTTCCCAGCTAAGATAAACAACATATTTACTACCCAGTATGTACAGAGAATGAGGTCCCTGGAGTCTTCTCCCTGGGCTGTTTGCGGAGCAAACATAAGCCCGTAATGATGGGTGGTACTATGAAGAAGGTGATCATCTTAGCCCATTAAAATACTCTCCTTTTGAGAAATCCAGCCCCAAAGACCTGGCAGTCTGTTGCACAGTAGAAGGAAATGAGGGTGACAAAACATAGATAGCATAGGCAGTATGGGAAAACCTTCCATGTTTGTGATGAACTGAACCTGTGGAATTTATTGTCACAGGATATTATTGAAATGAATAATTTAGGAGGAATCAAAGAGTTTGCAACCTCATTGAGAGTTATGTCCAGACAAAACATGGTACAGGTTGAAATTTATAATGACTAAATCTCTACAACATAATCTAATTATCAGACAGGGTTAGGCAAAAATGACCTCCCATGGGAAGAAATGCACAATTAAATGTGTTAGATCTGAGCTGATGAGCAGGTATGTTAAGCCTTCTTCTGAATCACCCAGTAGTGAATTTTTTATCAGAATTGCAGTAGCAGATCAGAAAACCTTTTTGCTTCTCTTCTTGCCATTATCCTGTGATCTTTTGAGACGAAATATTTTATTCTCTTTCACACGGACATTTTTGCAAACAATATCTCAGAGGTCTCAAAACTCTGATTTCACACTCGCTTGTGAAAATATAGACTCAAACAGGCTCTCTGTCTAGCAGTTTCTAGGTAGCTGATCAACCTGGTATATCATTGCTTGGTTGAATCTTGGGCTCCAAGAAATCGATTTCCCCAGTATAAATTTCATGGGCACTATTTGTTGCGCTTTAGCATACACAGAGCTCCACTGGAGGTGGAAAAAAAATCCTATTGACTTCAGATAGATCTGTCAATTTTTTCTTTTCTTCTAAAGTTCTCACCCAAACTGTTTTGGAAGCAAGAAGTCTCTCAAATCCACCTGGGACATGGTAATGTTCCATGCATGGTTCAAGGATGGATGACACACTGGAAGTGCAAGTGGAAGACATAGCTCCCTTATACCATCCCAATGTAACCAGGTTGCTTGGCACCAGGACCACAGTCGGTTTATGCAACTGTGACACAGGTCTTGCATCTGGTGACCCAACCGGCCCAACCTCTGGTTGATGAAAAGTATTTGTTCTCTATCTGTGTATTTTCTTTGCTTTGAGAATATTACGCTCACCTCTGCTGCCATGGAGAGGTTGTCTGGTGTAAAGAAGTGCCCCTGATTTCCCTTTCTGTCACTCATCCCTACAAACACTAAGTCCTTGCTGATGCTGATGTTTTTGCTAGAAGAGTGGTCTTGAACCTGCTTCCTGACTCTGAGTCATGACATGTGCCAAACAGAGCATGACAACACAGAAAGTCCTCCTGTCATGCAGCCTTACAGCAACCATGAGCGTTGTGACCCCAAGTTTGCGAGTCACTAGTCTAAGGTATCTATCAAATACATAGCACAGGCACCAGCCATCCCTCTCTCCCTGGGGATTAGAGATGTATCCCATCCTGCCCGCATATCAGCGTAGAGTCTGCCTTTGTTTTGCTGTTCATATTACGGTACTCTCACAGAAGTCGCATCCAGAAGACACCAAAAGTGCCCTGCCCATTAAGAAAAGACCTCATTTTCTCAGGCATGTTTTCCATGCTGGTGGGCTCAGTGCATTAACATTACTTTCCTCTTCTATGTCTGTGTATGATTACGATCGAAGCAAAGAACCTCACCAGAATGACAATGTGTTGACTAGAGCAGCAGGGAAACGTGCTCGGTAGGAGATATCGCCCATGTTTGCAATCAGCATCAGAACCAGAGGGCCTCGGGCTGACCCTCTGCCTGCTCCCTTGCGCTCAGAGCGTTTTCACAAATGCCGCTGATTGCAAACTGTGGCTGTTCTCTCCAGCAGCAGAGGGCCCAGGTGGTGTTTTATTTTTAGGTGTATTCTGGAGTCCGCTGCAGGCTGTGAACTGGCGTCAGCAGAAGGATTGAAAAGCAATGAAGTGCTGCTCTTCACTTATAGATGTCATTTTCCTCCGCATAACCTCCCTTTCAAGGATTCTGGCCTGCGAGATCCTGGCTAGTTGGTACGTGCAGGGCTGCAGCTGTGATGTGTGGGAGGAAGAGGGGAGCGTTCAGCCATCCATACAGCATCGCCCATCTGCCCATTTCACCAGAGACCCACGTTGCTTTGATGGGTGGCCACAGGAAAAGAGGGATCATCACAGTCACTTTCCATACTTTCCTCCCAGATGATTTCTCCCTAAAGACCTGTTCCTCACCTCCGATGCTTGGGCCTGCATGGGTAGAGTGCCTGGGGGGTAGGAGGCAAGAAAAAGGATGCAGAAGCTGTGAACGAGGGACATAAGGTCCTTAGGTGAGGCTGGCTACCTTCCAGCAACCCAGTCCCACTGTCTTACTCCCACCCTGACCCTGAAGGAGCTTGTTCAACAGATCTAAGAAGAGACTTGCCTGAGACATGGGGTCCCCAAGTGGGGGAGAGGCAAGAAGGATGCACTGCAAAAAAAAGGTGCAGAGCCAGCTCTGAGTCTCCCACCTCAAACATACAAGGCTTGACCATATGCCCCTGAATTAGAGAGGTCAGCAAAGCAAAGCTAAACCTGTCAGGATTGCTAAAAGTCATGCTCGGCTTTGGGAGTCACAGAGTGGATGTGGCTCCTTTCAGATTTAATTTCCCAACAGAGCCAGCTCTAGGTGTGAGCAAAGCAGCTACAGGCTGTGACAGCAGGCTGCTCACAGCAATAAAATGCCTATGGCTCTGCTGAGTACCTCACCTGTGCCAGGGCCAGGGCAGGCCAGGCTGGCTGTTGGTGGTGAGGGGGCGTTTGGGCATGAGTGACTGCAACAGCCACACAGGGAAGCAGGCTGAGTCCTTACATGCGGTGCTCCTCACTCCCACCTTTCTCTGCTTATCTTCTGTGCAGCAAAAATCCCCCGTCTGGCCTTTTCTAATTCTGATCTTAGGTGTGCTTACTGAGTCCCAAAAAACTTTTTGGCACTGGCTTTACTCCCAATATATTCTGCAAGAGCTGCATCGGTGCTAGTAGATTTTTAGTCTCATTATCAGAGGTGCATGTAGATACGCTTCATGTCTCCAAAATGTTGTTAATAATAGCTCTGAGTGATGAGAAACAAAGCAAAATGCTGCTGTCAACTCTAAGAAACAGTAGGGGAAAGACCAAATCCCAAATTGTGCAAAACCTCAAAAAGTGCCACAAGGCAGTCCTGGGAAACAGGATTCTTAAAGAATTTTACATGGGAGGTCAGTAGTATTCTCCTTATTGCAGGTAGGGAAACCGAGGCACAAGGAGCTAAGAGCAGCCTGCCAAAGCTGGCTCAGCCTCCCATTAGCAAGGCTGAGTATCCTGAGCCTCGTGCACTGAGCTGCTGACCAGGCTGCCACTGCTGTTCTCTCTTGACAGTCATAACTTGTAACCTGTTCTTTCTGCTGGCTGGACAGTGAGTTGAAGGATCACCAGGATAACAAGCTGTTGTAAACACTTAATCTGATGGTTTTGAAGTAGAGAGGAGCATGCCGAGACATAAATAAGTGTGGGGTTTTACTGGATACACAGTCACTCGTTTTCTGAAAGCTGGAATAGATGCGCTTGTCTGAGGTCCATCATACAGAGTATCTAAATGAATGGTCCTTAACACCTCCTTTCAATCATTTTTGGTTGCTTGCCACAGAGAGAGCTTTTCCCACATCTGCTATGTGAAAGATAGCCTTCCAGTTCTACAACTGTTACGTTCTGGGATTTTTTTTTTTTTTTAGGTAAATGTCCCCAGTATCTTATCTATGTCAGCCAAAGAGACTTCTTTTCAGCAAGTAATTACAAAGGTAATGTTGCAGGACCCCAGATGAACGCCGTGGCACTCTTCTGGGCTTTCAAAAGGAGGCAACCTTGTTTTCACCAGGCTGGCCTGTTCCCTGGATAAAAACATGTTTCCATCTCCTTTTACAGGGTTTGATTTCTTTCCGCTGCTCCCTAGTACCTGATTGCTTCAGACCAGGAGAGGTTCAGAGGAGTCATTCAGATGAAAAGTGGGGGCATCTATGTAGATGGGATGTCGTCAGATAGTGGAGGTGGCGTGGCTGTCAGCAGTGCTGCAATTGTGTCAGACCTTCACAAGAGCTAATACCAGGCAAAGGAGAAGATAAAGGAATGAGTAAGGATGCTGGGGAGAGAGGTAAAGAAAAGGATGGGTTTAGGGCTGTGAAGAGGCGATTGACAGATCTTTCTGCAGTACTATCTTGCTGGATCCTGTCATATTCACCTCTTCTCTACAACCTTCGCTCTTAAGAGCATTATTTTAAAATTTAGAGCTCTATCACTCTTGGTATTATTTTTAATGACTAAGTGGATCAACTTTCATGATAGTGACAATTTTTATGTTTCAGTCCACCTCCGAGGTCAATTTACTTTCAATGTTTTCCAAACGAATCACTTCAATTGTTTAAAAACTTTCTCTAGTGAAGTGTTTCAAAAATTTGGCATATCTTCAGGAATCAAATTTTCTTTGAAACAAAATTGCAAGAGCTCTCTTAGAAAAAGAAAATCTGACTCTTATCCAAATATAATTCTACCTGTGCATGAAAAAAGAAGGAAAAGCAAGTGGAATTGTTTTTTTTTTAAAAAGTACTCTATTCATGAAGGCCAATGCAAAACCTTTACCTAGGGAGATGGAGGAGTAATAGAAAGAAACCTCTGAAGAAATGCTGTAAATATTTGAAGGCAAATAGCAACAACCACAACAACAGTACCAGCATGTTGTCTGTGAAAGTCTTATCTATTGAACACAATCCAAAAAGAAAGGGGGTAATAAGGGTGTGTGGGAACAAACTTAGAAATGAAAGTTGAAGCCTGCACATATTGAAGGTTAGACAATGTTACTAATTACCAAAAATGTGGAGAATATATATAAAACATTAGAAAGGAATGTGAAAAAACAATGTAAGGACCTGATCCTGGCTGTGAAAAAGCTAATACTGGTGCCAGAAGCAGCAGAGCAAATGGAAATGCAACCTACAGGCCTTAGAGGGAAAGGACACACGGTTAATGCCTGCAAAACCTCTGGTTAAACAAGAAAGGCAACAGCTTACTGAAGATAAAACTACAAGGGAGAAAATCTATGTCAAACAAAGAACAAGGTGGCAATTGGTGTGAGAGGAGAGAATATCTAAACACAGAGCCTCAAATACTCAGAAAACAGGCAGAGAAATCCCTGAGTGAAAACCAAAATGGCTCAATAAAAAATCTGCAAACTCACAGCAATAGCCAGTAAGTGTTTACAAACAGCCCTTGAGTGAAAATTAAGGGGATCTGCAAGGATGAAACCAAATCAGACCTTTGAGGAAAGTCCAAACTTTTAGGAAGGCAAAGATGGAGCTGAAATCTTGGGCAAAGATGATGAAGCTGTTTTGGCCCACCAGTAACATCTTGGGCAGCTGTAGGAACCATAAATGAGAGAATTTATTTGAAGAACAATGACATTTTGTATTGAGGAGCTGGGGTCATTCGTGAGGAACAGCAGAGTTAAAAGGGAGAAAGGGCTAAATTCCCCTCAGTCCCCCAAAACCAGGCAGTTTGCTGTAACCATACAAGAGAGTAAAAGAGAGCTAACAAATTTGGGAATGCTGGCATTAGAAATGGTCCCACCAAAAGTGATTGCCATCTGCACAAGTGCTCTGATGGCACGCAAGGAGCTCTCTTGATCCTCTGAACTAAGCTTGAGTGGTTCAGACAAGCAAGAAAAGCCCAAAGAGTGGCAGAAGTGCCACTGGTGGAAAGTACACCCTGGTGGAAAGCCAATACTGAATGCCTTTGCATCCAGCAAGGCAGTGATTTTGCTAGGGTCTCTGCTCAATGTTCCAATGGCATGCTGTAATTTTTCAGATGTCACTGCCTTGTTGCAAGACAGGGAGGGCAGCAGCTGCCCTCAGCCTCTGCAAGACTACTGAGTTAGACTGAAATCGGTGTCCATCAGGTTGAGACCTGCAGTAGTTGGGAGGTGAACATATCATTCCTACCTGTGCTGACTAAGGGAGTGAGCAGGCAGCCAGGCAGCAGCCCACTTGGATGCTCCTTACCTTACCCAAACACTAGCTTGTACTTTTCTGTCTTGACCTTCTTCATTGCCCTGAAGCTTCTTAATTGCTTCCAAAGTCAGCTCCCAGCTGGAGCCAATTTAGGATGTGATAGGTGAGGATTAGTTAGGAGAACTTTATAAAGCTGTCCATCCCCCTTGTGGGATAGGTAGGTGGGTTGTGGTGCAGCTTTAGGGAAGAGCAAAGATCTGGCTTGTTTCTGCTGGTCTTGATTTCACAAGGAGGACTGGGACCCTTGGCGCTTTCCATGTTGAAGACACAACAGGTGAGTTACCTATGAATTGTGGAGAGATTTAAGAGTATGGAAGTGTTATTTCAGGTATTGTTGCCCAGGATGTCAGAGGAAGCTTTAAAATGGAGCATAGTGAAGTAAAGAGGTGGGACATAGTAACTTCTGTGTGCTCTCTTTTCCTATCCTGAGGCTCCCCACTAAGTGATGACTTTGTATAGTTAAAATGAACAAAGTAAATGGCAGCAATCCATCTTCACAATCACAGTATTTTCTCCTTCCCTTTGTTGAAGTGCTTTGTTCATCTCAAATTGGTTAAAAAAAAAAAAGTAAAAGTAAAAAAATAAATAATAAAGAATACAGAAATAGAAGTTGAATGGGTGCCTGCAGGGGCTGTATTTTTAGCAGCTCATCAGTTTGCGGAGAAGCTCAGAGGTTGCAGATTCTAATTGCCAACCTGGAATGTGGAAAGCAGGACAACTGAAAGAGTGTATGTGTTATGGGGAGAGTGAGGATTTCAAAGCAGGGAAGGAAGAGATAATTGGCACCTTTGCTACTTACAAAATGTGGTGGAACACCGTGTGGTGAGGCCATCTGGCTAGTGTTTGTGGCACAAGGGCCTGGTGAAAGACTCTTGTGGAATCTATCTGTGGGAAGGATTTTACCTCTTCCCTGGCTGGAGTTGTGAATGCTTATGCGTCCACTCTGGAGAGGCTGGATTGGGATATCTGCAGATGGGGCATGTTGGATCCAACTGAGATACTGGCTGGGAGAAGGAAGTGAGCAAGTAGAAAATGACAAAACAGATCTAACAAAAAAGTAGAAGAGAGTGATCTCTGAGCGCAGATCCAGGAGCCAGGTCTCTAAATATGAATGAGGTGCAAGCTCTCTACAGCCTTAAAACTTTAGTCAGGTTCAGTTCAGCCCTGGATCTATGCCCAGGAAAGTCCATATGTAGAAGGTTGCTGTGAGAGTGGGTGGTTGAGTTCCTCTGCTGGTGTCCTTTCAGAGCAGAACCATGAGCCTAACGTGGGAGTCTTGGCCAGGACAGAGGAGGAGGTGCTTAGTCTATCCTTGCACTATCTGAAATGGATGTGGTTGCTATCCTCCCCCATTCTGTTCCACACCCCCAGATTTGGCTTTCATGCTTTGCAGCTCTGGGTCTTGAAATGGATGTCCTAGAATTGCTGACTGTGTACTGACAGCTCAGTTGATGGCTTGTGGGATGCTGGAGCCCATGGGGTTGGAGTAAGGGAGAAGGCTGTCTTGCATTTTGCTTGGTATTCTGGCAGGTTTTTGGCTTGCTTTCCTGATAGACTATTTTCATCTCCTCTGTCCTACTTCCTTCCGCACAGGCCTCATTTTCCCCCAGGGACTATAACTAAACTCACTCTTGTCTATAATCCCAATTGGTTCATCAGCTCTTTGGAGCATTTCCAGGCATACAGAAAAAGATGATCACATGGGTAGACCATCTGATGCTATGTACATAAAAAACAAGCTATGTACAGACTGGACAATGCTAAAAGAGCCTTGCTATGGCTGCAGGTATTGTTGTCTGGACTTTGCTAGCAACCTTGTTACAGGCAGACAAATAGCACTATGAAATCTTTCTCTGTGTGAAAGACCCAATCCTAACACAAACAAAGCAAGAGATATCTGGCAGAAAAGGCATGGCAGGTAACTGCTAATTTGCTGAGGTAATGGGTTATGGGGATAAAAGTAGGACAGATAAATCAAAAAACATGGGTAAAAACATATGTAACCAGTGCTGTAAGGACAGGACTTCAGGGTGAAATGGAGAAAAGCATGGCCATGGCCGATTGCAAATCATATCTGACTTGCAGAGTGAACACTGAGTGGAGCTGGTAAGGTCATCCTTCCATATGTATGAGCTTGCTAATATCCTGGCTGTCTGGTTACCCCCCACCAGGGTGCTTCAGAGCTAACTTTTCCTGAACCTTAGATTGCACTACAAAAGGAGGGACTTCAGAGGCAGCTTCCACAGCTCAGCAGCGTGTGTGGGGCATACTTGATCCATGCAAGGGTAATAATGCCCCTGGCCCATACTCAGCACCCTTTTTCCCCCAGCCAAGCTGGCTGTGTGAGCACAACCTTGATGCTGGCCTTTGGGATGCTACCGACTGACAGATTAGTCATGCTGCCATGATTCGGCTGCTTTCGGCTGCCTGCAGGGCTGTCACTTTCTTCTTCTTCAAGGAAGAGCCAGTGGGCTGAGGAGGCTCCAGTCCCATCTGCCAACAAAACCCGTAGCAGGGAAAGAGCAGCAGCTAGGGGGGAGGTGCTGGAAGGGGGATAGCAGTGGATTCCCTTGAAAATTAGGATGGCTGCATCATCACTTATGCAAATAGGGGAAAGAAGGAGGCTTTCTGCAGCAGGCTGCCTGAGTGGAGGAGAAAACAGAAAGGTGGAGCTGTTCTACATGAAGGGAAAAAAACCTGGCATGCACAAAGGAAGTGTGATCACTTACACGTTTTACTTCTCTCCAGAAAAGGCATGAACAGGAGCCCTTCAGGACAAGTGATTCCTAGTCAGAGTTTGGCTGTTGTCCTGCATTGCACACTCACGCAAACCAACATGAGGAGGCTCTGGCAAACGGAAGCAAACTCTGCGACTGGTTATTCCTCAATCCCTCCTGCCCTTCCGCATGTCCCAGGTCTGTCTCACTGCCCCTGTGCAACAGCAGCGTTTTGACATAATCATGTCCATCCCTCAACTTCCCCATTTGCTCCGAGAGGCTCTAGCTTGGTGGTAAGGCGGGTAGGTGTACAAGGCCTGTTATGTACAACTGAGCCCTTCTACCAGCCTGAGCTATCCCCAAGGCTGCTGCACCTCTACTGATGCCTGGAGAACATAGCTCCATTACTCTTAGTGGGAAGAGGGTTGAGTAATGTTGTCATCTTACACCACCAACATCTTCCTATGTTTGACACCACCACAGATGTGTTTGTGTTCGCTGTTTTCCACTTGTGCTCATTCAGCTTGGCAAGACATCTGCCTGCTTGGTGCAGAGAAGGAATTCAAAGGAAAGCTTCTCAGCAACCAGCTGTGGCTACCCTCTCCCTCCATTCTGCTGGGCTGCCATACAAGATGGCAGCAGGCTTTTTAAAATTTGAAATGTATGATTCATGGCCTCCTTGCCTAGGAGTTAGAACTGGACAGACTTTCAAGAAACTAGTAACACGAAAGCAACAGAAGACTGTCATCTTCTGCCTATCTCCCCACTGCTTAGTAGGTGGAGTCCTGTGCAAAAGTGTCCAGCAAGACATCTTTGCCAGGGAGGGCATGTGGGGTAACAAGGAGGAGATCCTGACAACGCATCAGCTCTGTCTCATCCTTATATATCCCAGGCTTCATAGCAGAAGCCTGTCTTGCCTGCTAATGCCTGAGTTTGGATTGTCAGCAGTTTTCTGAAAGGCATGAACAAAGTCATTCTATTTCCAAAATGTAGGTACAGAAACCACAAAAGAATAACATGAAGGCCTTGCTGCCTTGGGACTACTCTGTCTGTGTGTGCAGGATGTGAAGTTAGGGTTGGACTTAAGCATGAGATCCGTGGCTTGTGCACTTACTACTTAGAGAAGAGACAGCTAGCTCTTCCACAGATTAAAGCTCCATAGCTGCTCTTAACTAAGTCTGTGTGAACTGTATGGGGTACTCTGGACTTAAGATGATGCTCAAGGCAACATTGACCTGATACTGCAGACATCTTCAAGCAATCCAGAAAGTTCATTTCCTAACGATGTACCTTAGCTGTATCCTAATAGGATCACGTGCCTTCTTTCTGCTTTACTGGAGGTGGGAATTCTCGCAGCCCTGGTTTATTGTCAGTTGAGCAGCCTAATCAAAAAACATTGTCTTGTTCGCAGGCTTGACAGGTTTTAATGCAGGGCAAAAATAAACAAACAAGTGAAAGAGGAAGGCACAGCAAAATCGGTGCTGCCAATTAACTAATGGGGGATCTCGTCAGAATTCATACATCTCCAGCAATTTCTCAATCTCAGTGGAGTTCTGGCTGCTGAATGAGGAGTCTCTCCTCATCCCAGATCAATTAAGCCATACCAAATCAATCCCCTTCCCCTCCCGCAGCTTATTTCCCCCCTTCAACACAGACAGGTAGATACGTTCACAATCTCTTATCCTTCCTCCTTCTGTTGCCGGCAAAGAAGGATCAGCTCTCCTCTTGCTGTTTCCAAAAGTGGAATCTGATTTGACTGAAGTGAGGGCAGGAAAGTCGTGGACAAAGTCACACCCATAGCTGAGAGTCTGCCTTCATATGCCACCAAACGGCACAGCTGAGCCAGGAAGCCTGGCACTGGTGCAGCTTGGGCTACTTTCCTTCTCTGAAGCTGTCGGGCATAAAATGAAACTTGTGCAAGTAATGGTTTCTCTTCTCTAGGCTGCAATGATTCAGTTGTACTCGCGCTATGTCAGCCAGTGGCTTATTTAGGCTTATCCTAGTTATGGGCAAATTAAAGTCTGTAGCTGCACAGAGCAGGGAGTCACATCTGAGCAGGAAAACAGTTCATCTGGCAATACTCTTAAACATATCGCAACTTAATGTTTCTCCTTTTGTCTTTAGTGTGGTAAAGGCAAATTAAGGCTGGATGGATTCTGTTCACACCAGAGACTTTTCCTATAAATGAGGAATTCACAGGAGGGTTATGTTTGTAGCAAATGAGTCTTTTCATGCTGCTTTGTGCCTCCTGTCCCCCGTCCAAGCAAAGGTGGAGCTGGGAAAGCAGCAGAAGAATCCCACCAGAACACTCTGCTTCCTGCTGAGAACCACTTCTGGGGGAAGGGGAAGCCGATGGTTGCCTTGGCTTCCATGACATGGGAGGGCCTGTTATCTGAAAACACCATAGAAAAGGTGCATTTATGTAAACATTAAAAAGTGAAGTCTGTGGAGTCCAGGGCAATCCATCTTTTAAATCTTGCTTTTATAGCATTATTATGTGAGACAGTCTCATAAAAAGCTCTCTGTAGATGTTATTACATTGCATTGTGGCTTTGGAGAGTGAGCTGAAGAAGCTGTGAGTTTGTGCAACAGCACATGTTAGCATGAGTTATAGTATGTCAGGGGCCCTGTGTTAACGATCAGAGAACCTATTCAGCTCCTTTAAGGTTAATCAACTCGGCATTTGTGTCAGGTGTAATGTCTAATTAAAATGATGGAAGGGGTGTGAATGCCTCCTGGCAGAGGAGGGAAATGGCACAAAGAGGCAGCGTCAGTGCCATATTGGTTTGGAAAATCAATAAGAGGAGCTCATTTTATCCCAGTGTATCTCTGCATTTGCCATTCAGTGGCTCATTTGAAAAAGTGCCAACTGGCTGCCTGGGAGCCTGGAAACTGCATCGTTTGAAAACACTTAAAGACAATACTGGTGGGGAAAGGAGAGGGCATTGCCGTTGGCCACAGCTTGGGAGGTTGAGCCAGTGTCCTCATATCCTGCAAGGTGAGGGCAGCTTGGGCCACGGAAACGAAGTAGATAGAGACGCTAATGGAGAAGGAAAGGATGGGGAAGAAGGGAAATGGTTTACTAAAAGGGAAGGTCTAGAAACTGAGAGGATAGAAAACCAAGGAGGGCTGGGCTGGAAAAAACAGGCCTTCTGAAGGAGAGACACATGGAGTACCAACCTGGTGGGGGTGGAAATCATCTCGGGCATTTCTGTGTTCCCACAAGCTCCTACTAGTAAGCGTTGGTGATGGTGTAAGTGAATAAATAACCTATGTATGGTGAGAATGGAAAAAAATGGATAAACTAAGAAATAGGAAAGCCATTTTTAACCTGTCAATGTTTTTGTTGGTGAAAATGAACTTTCAGACAAACTGAAACATTGCGAAAAGTTTTGTGGCATTCTTTTCCCTATATTTTTCTGTTTGAAAACTCAGGAGAAAATTACATTGATGCTGCCTTTAGATTTGCTTCTCTTAAAAGAATAACTCCATAGGACACTGTAAAAAATAGTTTAAATTTCCTCAGGAAATAATTTTTAATGAGTTGTACCCATTTTTCAGGATGTGACAACTCTTCCTTTGCTAGTTGTGCAGCCAGCTGGACAGACATCCATCCAAGTAGCTGCACAAAATGTGTTAAAGCTGTGGTTAAATCAATAACTTCCCATCTATGCAGTTACACTTCTCTGCAAATATAAACATTTGCTCATTATCACCACACACAGTTTCATCTCCACTGAATTTTTAATGAAAAGGAATGATAATTTATTCACTAGTATTTTTTTAGAAAAAATGATATATTTTCTTCATGATTTTACTTCTTCTGGTTTAGTTAAGAGAGCTTACTGCTTTCCCCCAACCTATATCTTCAGTGCAGCATGCTGGAGTTCAGATATACCCTGCCTATATTTAAATACCTTTAAACCACCTTATTTGAGAAGTACAGTCAGCCTCAGAAGCAGTGTAGAAAGACAGGGTCCTCTAGGTGGCAATTTAAGTCTCACAAGGGCTGAACCATCCTCTGGACGGTCTTCTCTCTCCACTGTCAATGGACACAAGTACAATACTGTACTCTTAGATTTGTTGTTTGACAGAGGTGCGATAAATTCGGGCCTGAGAAGGGAATTTAAGCAGCATTCAAGTGACTTAGTAGTAGTTTTCGCCTTGCTTTTGAAAGTCCCACACTATGAGTTCAACTTCCTTCCTTCTCTCCCCTATGCCAAATAAAAGGCCTGTGACATTGCTTGAAAGACTAATATTTACATGCTCTGAAATCTCAGATTGGAAAGGAAATGTTCTGGGATTACCCTGATTTACGACCTTTAAGTGCTCTATGCAATGACAGAATCTCTACCTGAAAGCTCTTTAAGCAGAAATTAACTTATGCCTGACTGATTAAAGGAGAAAGTGAAAGGAGATGGAAATTAGCAAATCCATCTCTATTGCTGAGATCCCATTATGATTATAAAGAGAGGGGAAAATCAGCATTATGGGTGTCAGCTGCAATCTGGTGCATTCATTTAGCAGCCCATCCTACCTGGGAAATGTCCTTGTATGGATGAATATACCTGTCACACTGGCTTGGCCTGAGATGAATCAATTGTCTAGGTGGTAGAATAGAGATGGAAGCCATTTGACATGACATTAACTCCTGGTTTGAGTTTAATGCAAGAACCTGAGGCAGGGTCCATCAAATAAAATCTGGTGGGAAAGCTGATCTTGTAGACCTCTTGCACAGAGATGTTAGAAGTGACATGGTCACAGAAAATGAGCTGCATTCTTGTGGCCAGGCAAAAAGATGGCCAAGGGACAATCTTGATATTGAGATATGGATCAGACCTTAAAGATATAACTCACTCTTCCTTTGACAGTCATGGTAACACATTTTTCTTGATTTTTCAAGAATGGATTATAGCAGTCAGGATGTAAGTGAGCGAGTGATAAATAAATTTGTTTACAAAGAAAAGCTAGACAAAATTTCAAATGTTTAAAACTTTCAGGGAAGATGCCTCTTCAAAGAAGTGTCTAGTATTTTTTTCTTTTTCCAGTGCTCTATTGACCTCAATGATATGAAAATGTCTCCTACAGTAGACATTTCAGTGCTGACACAAAGGTGTTCTTGGTTCTTTTTCCTAAGGCTGGTAGTAGCTGCAACCATGTTGTTTGAAATGGTTTTAGTGATTCCCTCTGAAAAATTAAAGAAGCAGTATTGCTGTCTGTGAGAAGAGTATTTATAAATAGATTTATAAATAGCTTTCACCAGTAGGCATGATTATTACATGCATCAAAGTGAAAAGAAGAATTTTGACTTCTTAGCCTCAAATACCTGGTTTGTGCCACTGGTGCTTAGGGATGCTCACACACCATGATGTCACAACTGACCTCAGCTGGAAGAATCACCTCTTCATAATACAGATTTTTAGGCAGGACAGGAAGTTCCAGGACTGCTAGAAGAAGGGCAAGTCAAAGGATTGTGCGATCTCCTCTCTAAAACCTTCCCAGAAAACTTCTCATCTGAACCCCCAGTGAACATTGGGAACATTTTTTTCAAAGCACTGGATTGCTTTGAAAAAGTCATGATTCTTCCCCATTGTTTTTAAATGGGGCAGGGGGAGGGAAAGTTCTCCTTTTAGGTTTTTTTTTTGTTACTGGGGATTAAACTTAATTTTGAACAGTAAACAGATATCACAAAGCTTTAGGCAAAGACAGAGTACTGTATAAAATGAAAGTGGATTTTTTTATTTAGTTGGAGGCTTGTTTGTCCAATACTGTGTTAATAGGAGGGGAAAAAAACGTGGGGTGGCTCATTTTTTTTCCTCACTGTTCATCCATGGCACACCAACTAATTTTGCAGCTCTTTTCCTTGCAAAATTTACTCAGATTGTGAAAGACCTGGCAAGTGCAATGAAAAGCCTCTTGGGAAGGGCCACAAGGCCCCTTGTTCAGTATCTGCCTGAGACTAGTTTGTGGTCACTGTTATTACTGTTTATTTGTACTTTGCCGTGGACTCCAATTCCCTGTTGTGAACCAGAATCTCATTAGAAAAGAACTAGTTAATAAAGCAGTAAAGGTCTCTGACCTCTTCAGCAGTTTCATACACCTGTAAATATTTCTCCCAGCTCCAGAAGGAACAATAAAATCGATACTTGTTAATGTGGTGTAATATACTTCAATGGATATAATACTCCAAACATTCAAAGGCAAATTCCTCATTCAGGCTCACGTGCCAAAATGCCTGATTAAAACACTTTCTTCTTCCCTCTTAAGATCCACAGTTTGGAAACATACCTCAGCACATCTCCAGCAATGATTTATCCTCCTGCTCTATTCCAGGAAACAAAGTGACTTCAGCTTCCTTGTTTAACAAAATAAAATAAAATCAGACACAAATCCAACCTGGCAGGATAAAAAAAATATATGTACATATAAAGAGAGAAGTTCTCCTGCTTTAGAGCAGGAATATGAAATTATGTTGTAAATTAAATTACAGAAAGGGAGAATAATACAAACTGAAAAAAAGATTAGTTCCAAGGCTGAGTTTCAATCATTGGCTTTCCTGGATTTTACTGGGCCCATGAGTCAGGCTGAGCTGCCCTCAGACAGACATGGGGGTCTGGTTAATTAATCTCTTCCTTTTTCTATAATAAATAGGGCCAACAAAGAGAGCAGAAAAACAGGGAGAGGGGGAGAAATCTGCTTCAAATTGAAGCCTGAGAGAGCGTCAGAGCAATTGCAGCATTTGCAGGAGGGATGTGAGGGGGTTTGCCCAGAGACACCCTTAAAAGCTGGGTTGCGAGGAAGGAGATGCTGAAGGATTGCAACTGTGCTAGGTGGGAGGAAAGGGAGAATATTAACCATCTAGACAAGGTGATTAGTATGGAATTGATAGGGAAGGTGCTGATCAAATTAATAGTCTGTGTGTAGGAAGATTACCCAAATGCAGTTATAGAGGAGGGGCAGATTAGGAGGCAGATACTAAAGGTACTATATAAAGAGGCCAAGGTTCTGTAGCCTTTTATGCCATCCACTGCTGTGTGGGGAGGGTGCAAGGGACACCTGATGGACGGCTGGTAGAAATGAAGGTATAATTTTTATAGATTCTTGGAAGCTATATCTTATTTCTTTTAAAGGCATGTTTGATTCAGTTGGACTTGAATTTCCCTACAGAACAAAAGGATGCCTATGAATGCTTGATTTGGGATCTTAAATAGAAATATCTGTTTTTCAAGGAAGCTGAGCACCTCAGCAGAGATCTGCAGAGCTTTTAGCACCTGCTATGTTCCAGAAATCAGGCCAAACTCTTTCTTAGTGGAGCTGCCAGAATAGAAAAATGAGGAAATAAATGGATAATATTTGAATGAATTCACTGGGGTGTGTTCAGCTCCTAGAAAGAGACGCAAGGGACAGGCCATCTTCTAGCGCTAGCTTCAGTCTTTCAGGCTGTTCACAGGGTTCGTCTGAAGGTACAAATGGGCCAAGGTGCTGCTCTGAGTCATGGCAAAGATTAGGGCTGTGAAAAGCTGATGACTCTGTTTAGGTTTTCTTCCAGTGAGGAAGAAAATTTACTTTATTTTTTCCATCCTTCCTGTGTTGGAGAGCATCCTGTGTTTGTTCCAGACAGCAGAAACACCTGATCAGTTGTTCCGCATGGGATGCACCTGGGGCTCCCTACCATGGGAGAGGGAGATTCAATCCAGGTGGATATCTCTGCTTGGAAACCAGTCCCAGTTCCCTTCCATCCCTCTGCTNGTTTGGAAACATACCTCAGCACATCTCCAGCAATGATTTATCCTCCTGCTCTATTCCAGGAAACAAAGTGACTTCAGCTTCCTTGTTTAACAAAATAAAATAAAATCAGACACAAATCCAACCTGGCAGGATAAAAAAAATATATGTACATATAAAGAGAGAAGTTCTCCTGCTTTAGAGCAGGAATATGAAATTATGTTGTAAATTAAATTACAGAAAGGGAGAATAATACAAACTGAAAAAAAGATTAGTTCCAAGGCTGAGTTTCAATCATTGGCTTTCCTGGATTTTACTGGGCCCATGAGTCAGGCTGAGCTGCCCTCAGACAGACATGGGGGTCTGGTTAATTAATCTCTTCCTTTTTCTATAATAAATAGGGCCAACAAAGAGAGCAGAAAAACAGGGAGAGGGGGAGAAATCTGCTTCAAATTGAAGCCTGAGAGAGCGTCAGAGCAATTGCAGCATTTGCAGGAGGGATGTGAGGGGGTTTGCCCAGAGACACCCTTAAAAGCTGGGTTGCGAGGAAGGAGATGCTGAAGGATTGCAACTGTGCTAGGTGGGAGGAAAGGGAGAATATTAACCATCTAGACAAGGTGATTAGTATGGAATTGATAGGGAAGGTGCTGATCAAATTAATAGTCTGTGTGTAGGAAGATTACCCAAATGCAGTTATAGAGGAGGGGCAGATTAGGAGGCAGATACTAAAGGTACTATATAAAGAGGCCAAGGTTCTGTAGCCTTTTATGCCATCCACTGCTGTGTGGGGAGGGTGCAAGGGACACCTGATGGACGGCTGGTAGAAATGAAGGTATAATTTTTATAGATTCTTGGAAGCTATATCTTATTTCTTTTAAAGGCATGTTTGATTCAGTTGGACTTGAATTTCCCTACAGAACAAAAGGATGCCTATGAATGCTTGATTTGGGATCTTAAATAGAAATATCTGTTTTTCAAGGAAGCTGAGCACCTCAGCAGAGATCTGCAGAGCTTTTAGCACCTGCTATGTTCCAGAAATCAGGCCAAACTCTTTCTTAGTGGAGCTGCCAGAATAGAAAAATGAGGAAATAAATGGATAATATTTGAATGAATTCACTGGGGTGTGTTCAGCTCCTAGAAAGAGACGCAAGGGACAGGCCATCTTCTAGCGCTAGCTTCAGTCTTTCAGGCTGTTCACAGGGTTCGTCTGAAGGTACAAATGGGCCAAGGTGCTGCTCTGAGTCATGGCAAAGATTAGGGCTGTGAAAAGCTGATGACTCTGTTTAGGTTTTCTTCCAGTGAGGAAGAAAATTTACTTTATTTTTTCCATCCTTCCTGTGTTGGAGAGCATCCTGTGTTTGTTCCAGACAGCAGAAACACCTGATCAGTTGTTCCGCATGGGATGCACCTGGGGCTCCCTACCATGGGAGAGGGAGATTCAATCCAGGTGGATATCTCTGCTTGGAAACCAGTCCCAGTTCCCTTCCATCCCTCTGCTAGCACAGCAGACGGGGGAATCCTTTCCGCAGCCTTGATTAGAAGGAAAGTTTTGCCTCGGCTAGTCTTTAGTCTATACCCCTCATTCTTTGTTTCAGTCCTCGATTAAAGCTGATATCTGCCCAGAAACTAAATCATCCAGTCCCCTGTGGTTACCTTTGTGCTTCCTGGCTAGGGGCTTGGCAGCAGCACAACAGGCTTAAGGGACTGCAGAACAGCCCAAGGGATGGAAATAGGAGGAGACTGCAACTTTTTCCCCAGGGATGTGTCAGGCAAAGGGGCTGGCACTGTAGCTACATCCAGAAGAATAAAATGAAGGAAATAAATAAAGGAGGCACAGCGTGTCCTACAAACAAGAACATGTGTCTGCATTTATTAACATTTCCAACGCGGATTTAATTCTCAGCAAAGTGCTCCTGCCTACACGAAGCCCAGGCGTGTTGCAGGAAACCTCTCGTTAAGTTCCATACAAGCCATCTTTTTAGTGCGTCCTCCAGGGGAATCTTCAAACAGATTCTATAATTTCACTGATAAATGGCTCTTTTGCAAAACACTATTTACATTCCAGCGTCAGAAAGACTGGCGACTTTTCTTCCCCCCACCCCTTTCAACCGTCTCCTCCCAGTGCCTTCAGGGAAGGATCTCTCACCCACTCCAGGGAAGTAATAAACCATCTGTAGGTTCTGTAAGGAAGGAGAAAGCTGATGTGCTGGATTTCTCTGGAAAGAAATGCAGCTTTAGGAGAACAGTGTCAGTGTCTCAACTGGGATCTCCCTGGATTCTTCTGGAAATAGGGAGTCATATCAGTCTTGGAGACAAATCTGAGTATTAGGATTCAGGGAATGTGCATGTTTGGTTTTTTTCCTTGGCATTGCCACAGGTTTTCTGGGTGGCCTCGGGCAGGCCGCTTAATCTCTTTGGGGTCCTGTTTCCATTGGTACACGTGAGATGAAGACAACGACTTTATTCAATTTGTTTGTCCTGCCTATTCTGATTACAGATCCCTGGGGGCAAAGATTGTCTCTCATTAAACAAAGCAGCCTGTACATGGGGATCCCAGCTTTGGTATGGCCTCTAGGCATACAGAACAACAAAACAACATCTGACAACCAGTCTAGACAGTAAAATAATGTGCCAGAGAAACACAGTTTGGTCACTGCTTCTGTTTTTCTTTATTGCTCAACTGGGGCTTTTTGCTTTTACTGGTCACTTACTCCGTCTGCTGACCTGCAGTTAGGAAGGACAGAGCCTGGGATTATTTCTGTCTTTATCCACCTGCCTGGAAAAAGGAAAAAAAAACACATCCTGATAGTTCTTCCTGTTCTTTCACTTCCTAACAGTTGCTTGTGCAAGACTGCAGGGGCACAGCCCAGGTCCTGCTGGGTACGTTGGATGAGTCCTCAACAAAAAAAGCCCTGAGCTCTCAACAAAAAATACCTACAGTGAACACAGTAGAAACATGTAGACTTCTGTATACTAGTTTTCATGACGTACCTCTAAGCTTCTTTGCCACACTAAGTCTTTTTATGCTCTTGTAATGTCCTATGGTCAGCAATAGCATCTATGTACCTGATTTACAGTTCGATTGATTATACAATCTGAGGATGTCTTGACATCCCAGTTGCTGCCAGTTTGGAGAGCTGGCTACATGCCTGCATTGCCTCCTTCCTGGCTGTTCCTTAGGACTGAATTCAGGAATTCACAACAACCAGCATCTTCCCACAAAGCCTTTTAGCTTAAGTTTCAAATTTGCATTTACAGCCATCTGAATTGAGTTCCATTTACCATCTAATGCTCTGAAATGAAAGTGAATCAATGCACCACAAGATATTTGTTTGCTGCTTGCTCTTCTTCCAGAAACAGAGAAGGCCAGGTCTTCAACTGGTATAAATCAGGCTCTGCAGATTTCAGCACTGATTTTTATCAGCTGATCTGATCCAAGAACATCTCAACCATTGCGTATTGGTAAATCCTCTCCTTCAGATTATTACTCTTTTTAAATCATGTGAGTGGGGACAACACATCTTCCCCACACCAAAGGAAAAGCTGCAATTACAGAAGTAGAAAGCACTGGACTCTTGAGGATGGCATCACATCCCTGGCAGAAAGTTGGTTTATTTTTAAATTGGTTCCTAAGGAAACCAAGTTTCCACAGTCATGTTCTCTCTTCGTCTGTCAGTCCTTCCCAAGTAACATTTACATAAATTGGGCAGTTTCAAGCACATTTTACGCAGCAGGAAAGGAAACAGTTATGAAACTCCACCCCATTTTGTGAAACTGGCAGTGAAAAGAGCCTGAAACTAGTGGTGCTCTTGACTGATGCATGAATTCAGCAGTTACCAGTTCTGTCTGGATGCCATTTAGCTAATGAACCTGCTGCCTCCTTCCCCATCAGCGCTTAAAAGTCAAGAGGAATGGGGGTCTGAGTCGCTGGTGAGGAGCCCAGGTTACAGGAAGAAAAGGAAACTTGGCTTTATTCCCACTGCTGCTGGAAAAACTTATTTATTTGATGGATCACAAAGGCACTTAAAATTCTAACGAAGATTTGTGCTCAGATATGGTAGCTTCTGCCTTTCTCCTAAGTGCTCAGTACCCAAATGAGAGTTCAGCATGTAGGTTAAATATTTCTCATGAGAAGATCCTGTTACACCAAAGCATCACAGCGTGTGTTGTTTTGAGAAAGTTTCTAACAGAAGGGTATCTGATGGTCTTTGTGAGGCTAGCAAACCACTCCTAACTGGAGAGAAACCAACTCAGAAAGGGAATTCAACCCTTTTCTTCCAAAACAAAAGCTTTCAGCCCAGTTACTTTTCGTGAAATATGATGGAAATGTTTAGCTTTAGTTCCAGTGCAAAGAAACACCAGGTGTTTGGCACCCTGAAAGAAGCTGTGAAATTGAATTTGTGTTCTCTGGACTTTTTTACCACACAGACCGGAGGGGAGGAAAGCATCAGGATCCTGGCTTAGTGCTGGGGAGAGCTTTGAGCTGATGGGAGAAGGATGGGGCTGTGCAGTTGCATCTGCTGCTACGTGTACTGCTGTAACAGCCATCTTGCAGGGGCTGCCCTGGTACAGAGGGGGCTGCAAGCCTCATCCAACTCTGCTAAATCAGAGCCTGCTCTGGATGGATGGTCTCCCCGCCCTGCAGCCAGTTTGAGAAACCTTCTCTTTGCCTTCTATTAGTGTCAGTTTGCTGCTTCCCTGACCAAACTGGAAGGATACATGAGCCATGAATAAACTCAGGACAGCTGTGCTTTTTTCCTTTCAGGTCAATCGCTTGTCCCTGGGGGGAAGAGAAGTGGGGGGTCATCCTGGCAGGAGACAGAGCCTGATCATTATCTGTTAATGGGGAAGCCAATTAAAAGCCTGCCATTGCAGAATGCTTTCTGATTACTCTAATTATCTAATAATTGTATTATCTCATTCAGTGGTGCGACAAGGTGCAAGGCCTTGCAAGATGATGTGGGTGCTTGAGTCTTTGGCAGGCACCTTGATGCCTACAGCTGTTGGTGGGTCTCCACGTGGCCCAATGTGGCTGGGCAGGCATGGGGAGCCCTTCACACCAAGGGGGCTACGTGGCAATGAGCAATGGCCATTCCTCCCTCACAAAGCCACCAGCTGGTGCAAGACCTCTGCAAGGCTAGAGGGGCTGGTCTGTGGCTGTCATTGCTGCTTGTAACCGCCTGACCCCTGCCTTTGCTATGCATGTTTTAATTGATATCCTTAGGGTCATTCCTCCACATGGATAGTGATGGGGTAGGAGACAACTTAAGAGCTGCTATCCTGCCCCACCCTGTATATCCAAGACAAAAATAATGAGCTTCAAAACCTCTCTCCTGCTGATGGTCACACATCGCATGTCCTGAGTTTGCCCAGCCTCAGCAGTGCCGGCTCCAGCCAGGGACCCAGCATGCCAAGCTCTGCTGGTGCTGGTAAAGTGGGCAGATCTCTTCTGAGGTTGCCAGAGAGGCCTAAGCCATCAGGTCTGCTCCAAATACATTGTATGCCCTAACCAAAATTGTGGCCAAGGAAGAAAACAGCTTCACACCCTCCTTTTTAGCCAGTAGTTCAATAATTGCGGCACCTTCCTGATACACAGAAGACTGGGTTTAGTTATTACTTTTTCCTGAGGGAAGTGAAATAATTCTACTTCACTTCCTAGGATATGGTCCTACCAGGGCATAACAGCGAGGAGAAGATTTTGCTTTCTCCTTCAGGAAAAGAAAGAGGTGCCCAGCTCTCAAGCCTGGCTGGCCTGGGAGTCCCGTAGCACTAATTTTGGCAGGTCTCACTGAGACTTGTGTTCAGTAGCAGCATGACAATAAAAGAACAAGGACATAAGTTGTGTGTCCATGGTGACTGGAGCACCTGTGGGAAAGGTGATGCAGCTTTCAGTTCCTGCTGCAAAGATTATTTTTCTTTTTGATATTTAAGAAAATATACCTACCTTTGAGGTGGGATGCACCACCTAGCACTCCATTTCCAATGCTCTGAAGGAAAGGAATGACTTCCCCAGGCTTTTTTTAAGGGAAACAAGGTACCTAAATCCATGTAAGGCTTCTGGGCTCTGAATGGTGATGGGAGGGAGTTGTTTCCTTGCAGCTCAGACTGAAGCTCTAGAGAGAACTGGGATTTGAAATCCACCTCCACGACAGTTATTACTTCCCAGCTAACATGGCTCTCAACACCATGTACTTCCCATTCTCAATCCCACTCCTGGCAGCTAATTCCTCCCTGACATTGTACAGGAAACCTACACAGCTACCGTGGCATCCCAGACTCCACCAGCTTGCTGAAGTCCCTTTGTTAGTGCCAAACCATTAAACTGTGAACAAAACACAGCTGAAATCTACCCACAGTAGTAGTAATAATAGTCCTAATAATAACAGCAATGCTACCACCTTGATCTCCTGTGGTGACTTTTTGTGGATAACTTCAAAACCTTCAATAAGTATTAAGAAGTTCTTAAAATGCACCATGAGACTGGTAGGAATGATTCTCCCCCTGCAGGTGTGAAAGTAGCAGAAAGAAGGATTATCGGGCAGGAGTTAGGATGCAGGAGGTCTGGTTTCCTAGAGACTTGCCCTTTCCCTTATCCTATTTACCACATATTGCTGGCACCGCATTTGCCAGGTCCTCCATGATGGAATTTTATGATATTAGTTTCTATTCCAATATGGTAAAAGCAAGTGGATTCCTGAGGAATATTATCCTCTGTGGATACTTGGCTGGTGCTAAGCACATGCTCATAGGGGGATTGTAAGAGAGTACAGCTGAGCTGCTTTGCAGCATCAGGGTGCAACAAGGGCAAGCAGCGAGGAAGAAGCAGAGGCAGCCTGGCCGCGGTACCTCCCCACAGCCCATCTCTTCCCAGACAACCTTGCCACACAATCCCCTTCCAGTGGCCGCATCAACCCTAACTTTGTATCTGTTAATCCTCAGGTAATTGCTTTTAGATGGGTGTAATTAAGAAGCCATTAGTGTAAAGTTTCATTTCAGTTTATGCTTTGGTCTCCATTTGAGCAGAGAAATATGAAATTAAGGTATTAGCTCCTTTCAGAGAGATGAGTCATGAGCTAATAAGTTTCAAGAGCTGTTTCTCAGCTGTAATGATTCTGCTTTTTTCTTTCCAAATCTTCTTCTCCTCCTCCCAAATTCTTGCTTCTGGAGAATTCCTTTTTTAAAAGAATAAAAGGGGGAGGGAGACGGAGTCAGAGTGAGGAATTGTTAATAAAATGACAGCCAGAGAGGTGCCAGCATTTTTGTGTGGAATCTCTCCAAAGCAACCAGGGATGCATGTGGGGACGGCACATTGGCAACAGGCATGACATACTCAGCGCGCAGGGGGCATGCAACACGCAACACACAGGGTCAAACAGTGCTTTTGGCCAGGAAGGAGGGAAGCAACAAGTGGCCAAGATGTCAATGAAGAGAGCAGGGAAGATGCCTGAGCTTTCCAAAGCAGAATAGAGAGGAGGGATGTGAGTTTGTCTGGGGAAACTCAAGGTATCTGGTGTGGGACAGTCCAGCTGAGCTGCAGCCCGCAGCAGCGCTCAGGGAGTGTGATGTCCCCACAGGACTGCAAGCTGGGAAGCTCACAGTGGTGTGAACACCAGCCTCCACCACGGGGCTGAGCTGGGGAGGCTTTTTCCTATTGCTGCCCTCCTAACCTAAGCCAGCAGCCGGTGGCCCAGCCCACCTTC
Source organism: Balaeniceps rex (assembly GCA_013401315.1). Taxonomy (NCBI): domain Eukaryota; kingdom Metazoa; phylum Chordata; class Aves; order Pelecaniformes; family Balaenicipitidae; genus Balaeniceps; species Balaeniceps rex. The sequence continues at coordinate 17,871 of VYZW01042844.1, read as the reverse complement.
TCTCCCCACAGTCTCAAGCCCTTTCAAGCTGAACAAATGCCACCCCTTCCCTGCTCTCCATTTGCTGCATGCCTCATCCCTGCTCTCCCCCATGGAGCATCGTGTGGATGCATTGATCCAGTGAATGGCTTCGGCTGTGCCACAGCACCCGCTAGCCAAACCCAGAGGGACAGATGTGCCCTGGCATGCGTGGGGAGCAGCTGAGATACTCAGAGGGGGAGCTACCCTGCAAGCAGGGGTCCCCTCTCTGACAGCTGTCATGGTTTAACCCCAGCCGGCAACTAAGCACCACATATCCGCTCGCTCACTCCCCTCCGGTGGATGGGGGAGAGAATTGGAAGAGTAAAAATGAAAAAACTCGTGGGTTGAGATAAAGACAGTTTAATAGGTAAAGCAAAAGCCGCGCACACAAGCAAAGCAAAAACAAGGAATTCATTCACTACTTCCCATCAGCAGGCAGCTGTTCAGCCATCCTCAAGAAAGCAGGGCTCCATCATGTGTAAGGGTTACTTAGGAAGACAAACACCATCACTTTGGATGTCCCCCCCTTCCTTCTTCTTCCCCCAGCTTTAGATGCTGAGCATGACGTCATATGGTATGGGATATCCCCTTGGTCAGTTGGGGTCAGCTGTCCCGGCCATGTCCCCTCCCAACTTCTTGTACACTCCCAGCCTACTCGCTGGTGGGGTGGGGTGAGAAGCAGAAAAGGCCTTGACTCTGTGCAAGGACTGCTCAGCAGTAACTAAAACATTCCTGCATTATCAACACTGTTTCCAGCACAAATCCAAAACATAGCCCCATACCAGCTATTATGAAGAAAATTAACTCTATCCCATCCAAAAGTAGCACAACAGCCCAGTGCTCAACTTGCAGTGGTAGCATTTCCAGACTTTTGAGAATGTTAATGAAAATGACCCTGTCATTGTAAAGCAGTGGTGGAGACCGTGCTCTCTCACCTCATTTAAGACACTGAGGATATCTCCCTGTTTTTTTCCAGCAGCCTTAGACTGTGGCCCATTTTCCTGCCTCTCCTTGCCGAGGGGATGGAAAGGGAACAAATCCTCTGGACACTTCAACAGAGGTGCTCCAGAACCTAACAAAAAATAAAGAAGGTGCTCAGTGACAGTCAGAATTGCATATACAGTTAATAACAGCTTGATTAAACTGTTCAGTCTCTGAATGAAGGGTGCTGCATGTGAGGAAGGGAGAAGGGGGAAGAGGTGTCCTTAGTTTGAGACAGTGAAATGCTACTGATCATCAATAATGCATAGCAGTAATGTTCCTGTATGAATTGGAAATGCCAGGCAATCAAAGGCCATATGTATTTAGCTTAGATCCACATGATGTCCATGTATTTTTAATAGTGTGGCATCTTTGAAGTGTGTTTATGAAGAACAGCTTTCCTCTCCATAGCTGTGGAGGAAAGAAATTGCCCCTGGTTGGCAGGCATGCTCTTCCTCCCCTCCACGGGCTGCTGTGAGGATGACTACACACGTCTCCTGGCAGGAGGTTGTGGAGGGAGAACATCCCCAGGCAGGGATGTTCCTTCTTTCTGTCTAACAATAAAGTAGCTTGATAGAAGCAGGTGTAAACTCAATAGTCTAGTGGGGAACAACGGATGATTTCTTAAACTAATCTATTCTCCATATTAATCTAATCTAATCTAATCTTACCTCAATCTTCTGTTGGTTTGATCATTTCCAGTACATCTGTAGGATGGGTTTTGCAAACCTGTTTTCTAGCTGGTAAGGAAATGGGAGACTGGGGTTCAGAATCCAAGTCCGGGAGCATTCTTCTAGGTGAGCATCCTGGGCTGGTAGCTGAAGTTACACACTCTGAAACTGAAAAGGGGAGGGAAAAAAAGAAAAGAAAAAGTCACTCACATGCCTGCTTAGCAGGGTTCTTAAAATGTTAGGACAGCTAACAAGGGAAGTGGTAGGCTGCTGAAGTCTTTAAATCAAGCCTAGAGGCCTTTTTTTAAAAGATGTATTCTCGTTCAGCTGGGAATTTTTGCAGTATTGCCAGCTCATGTCTTTAAAGTGAAGAACCAGATGCTTTATGTTTCTGTGAGAGCTTGAAAGTTTGGGATGAAACTGAAATTCACATGATTCCTACAGCTCTGTTTGTTTGTTTTGTGCTGCTGATGTAGCATTAGGCTTCAGCTTGTAAGCATTGGTTAGTGAAAATAACCTTTGCTAAGTTATGAGACATACGTGATTATACTGGGATCCTTTAAAATCTCCCAGTGTTTCTGAAGCATTTCTGTCTGGGTCTAAGATGCGGGAAGGGTACAGACCTCAGACCATCCCGGCTGGTGAACCCACCCCCAGCTCTGCTGCTCCCTGCGGCACCTGGTGGTTCCAGCAGAAACATGGGCTTTGTCAAAGGTGGAAAAGCTCCCAAAAGCTGCAAATCCCTAATTCCAAAAGAGACTTTTGAGAACGTTAATAAAAACGACCCTGTCATTGTAAAGCAGTAGTGGGGACCGTGCTCCCTCACCTCAATTAAGACACTGAGGAAACCTCCCTGTTTTTTTCCAGCCACCTTAGACCGTGGCCTGTTTTCCTGCCTAGCCTTGCCAGGGGGATGGAAAGGGCNGGCGGGGAGGGGGAGGGGGGCGGGGAGAAGGAAAAGAAGGTGTGTTAATACAAAACTAATTCTCCTTCTATTTTGGGTTGTGAACCTGCTAAATTGCCTGTTGGGTTATGTAAGAGAAGTCATTGTGTTGGTGTTGAAAGGGCAGCCTTGTACGGAGAGCTGGGGACACCACTTGAATTTTAAGTAGCCAGGCTGCGCCGGGGAGAGGGAGTGAGCGGGCCCCCATCCAAACCCCTTCATCCTGCTGCCTTCCCGTTTGTATTGCCTGTGAGGTTTGGCACGTGAGCAAGGTCATTTCACGTACGGACCCGTGTCAGCCCAGCCAAGGCTGCTGCACTTCTACTCTTCCTCCCCCTTTCCCTCCTCTCTCTTTTCTTCCCATCCCTTCCCTCTGAATCACAAACACCCGTGCTGCTGGCACTACAGGAAAATTAACAAACAGCCTATAAATTTTACATGAGTTCCTGAGACCAGAGAGAAATTAATTTGATGTTGTCTTTTGATAAAGATGTAGCCCCCTTTCTCTGACTTCAATTTGTTGGCTCCCCCCTGCCGCCACCACCCTTCACAAACACGTTTTCTTGAAGGTTGCAGTTTGGTTCTTGTGATAATAGAAGTGCATAAATAAATAAATAACCCACTTCAAATAACCCCTAGCCTGTAAATAGGAGCAGATAGAAGAACACCATGCACAGAAGAACAAAAAAAAGAATCAAATCAAGTCAAATCACAGGCCAGTTGCCTCTGGTTTGGATTAGCTGTGTATATTCTGTGCACAAGCTTTGGTCGCTCCCATGCCAGTCCCCAAAGGCCTTGATTTTCTAGGCACAGCTTAGAGGGCATGAAGGATGGAGCAAACTCAATAATCTCTGGAAAAGCTGTTGCGGCTGGATTTGGAGGGAGTACAAGCTGCAAAAGGAGAAGGCTTGAGGCCATCACCAGGTAGTCATTTTGTGCACAGATACGCTACCTGGGGCTTCATTTCTTTACTAAAGAGGAAGTAGGTGGTACTTAAATCTGTGTTGGCATTTAGGAGATTGGGAGGGAGGATGTGCAGAGAAGGTAGAAAATTGAGGTATATGATGAACCAGTTGCAATGCTCCGGTGGAAGCCCACGTAAGAGTTTGTCCCTGAGCCTTATCCAGTCCCTTTGGCCATTTTGTTAATGGCGTCTTATTGAAGCCCTTTCAAGTATTGTACAAACAATGGTTAGTACCATATGTTTTTCCAGGAGTTATCAGTGATTAGAGCTAAGTTAAGAACTTTTTTCTAATATATATTTGAAAAAGAAGCTTAAAAAACTGTTAAAGGGTAAAATCCACTTCAGATAATTTAGAGTTTGAAAATATATTTGAAAGGAGAAAGGAAAAGAAACAATTTAAAGTCCAAACCCATGTTTAATCTAGAGCACTACATTTGCTCAAGAAATTAAGTTCTTTTCTTTAACCTCGTCACCTATTTTTCCTTTAAGCTGATTTTTAAAATGGAAATGCTGATGTGAAACAAAGAAAATCTTAGTATAAAAGACTTAAAAAAATCTTTTAACAAAGTTTTCAAATGTTTAAAGATTTCCAAAATCCTTTCTGCTCCCTTTTGTTGGTCCAGAACTCCTCACTAAATTTGATCCCAATTCACTATGATTTTCAGTTCTTTGAAACGAAATGTTTCCATTAATGTTTCCATCATTTTTTAAAGTGTGCCCAGCTCATGCCAAGGCCTTCTATGGCAGAGAATCAGCTATATTCTGCCTCTGCTCTTTTAACATGCATCTACCTTCCACCAACAGACTTGCTCCTTTGCTTCCCATTGTTTCTACATATCATATATTCAGTTATTTTGCTAAATAGAGGGTCTCATGTCTTCTGCCCTTACCCCCCTCCTTTCTTTTTTCCATGGTGCCTGGATCACCTCCTTATAGTACCAGAACTAAGTCCATAGATCCAATCACAGATTTGGGTGTGGTGATGGACTTCGCTGTCTCTGAGGATTTCTTCCAGCTTTATCTACTGGGTTGGCAGAGGTTTCCATTCCAGAAGCTGACTCTCCAAATATTACACTCCTTATGTACCTTTCCTTTCCTCTATAGACAGCAATGTAACTGCTGCAAATTAGGTTTTATATATATTTTTAGGAGCAGAGTTTAAAGGCCACTTTGCAAGGCAAAAAAGATAAGAGTATGTAACAGAAATGTGTGGCATCTGACTCTCTCTTGGAGACATTGCTTTGATTTTTCTTGAATTGTTTTTTGTCTGAATTTTTAATATAAAGAGTTAGGCAGCTTGTCACTCTTTATGTATGGAAAACATAATGCTCTTTGATGTTCTCAGTTACTGTGTCATGTTTATGTGCTCTGACAGTCTTTGAACTGCAGCTCACTGCAGACAATGGGAAGGGATCCTCAGAGGGGTGGAAAGTATTTTGGAAGAGAACCCATTTTCTAGTCCAGAAATGGCAGCATTTCACCAACATCACGCTGGTGTCCAGTGCCTTCAAAACAAGACAATACATGACTGACAAAACTGCATGACTGAGCCCAAGGTGTGTGATATCACTCTGTGCTATGTCAACACTTCAAGGGTTTTAGTAAGCATTAGAGCTATTTAGAAACTTCCAACAATTTGATGTAAAGAAAGGCAGACTTCTGGAGATTTGTAAAACTATTGTCAGTTATTTAAAAATACAACAAAGTTCAGTGAAAATAAAAATCTATATTTCAGCCAAGCACTGATCACAATCACAGACACTGCTAGTAAAATAAATACATCCCTTCTGTAAGGGTTTTTGTAGGTATCCAAGAGCATAAAAGTGACAGGCAGTTGTTGCAAGGAAATTAGGTATGAAAACGCCCAGACCTATTCCAGCTGAATACTAAATAAACACCTGAGATCTCTGATGATGCCATCCAAAAGCTGTCCTTTTTACTCCTGATCAGCACAGTGACACTTAAAAAGAAAAATCACAGTGCAGCATTCTGTAGATCACTTTGCATGGCTTAGCGCATTATTTAATGAGCTTCAGGGCACAATGCAAAGTGTATTAGTTCACACAGGTCTTTCATTAAAAACTACAGCCAGACCTTTTATTTAGTTATTTAAATGGGCTGCTTCTCCTCAGAGATCCTTTTAAGGTTTGTTTTAAAAAATACCCAGATTCTGCTGCAAAGCAACTGTATCAAAACACGCATTATGTTGTTATTTCAGGAACAGTAACAGCTAGAAGACTCCTACCACCACAGTCATGGCCCCGTCATGCTGGATGCCATAAACAGGGAGCCATTCTGCCTGCATGGGCAGCTGCACTGGGATGATGTGCAGCACAGCGGAGGTGAGCACACAGGCAGGACCGACAGCACTGATGCCCTGCTCCCCTCAGCGTGGGCAGCTGGGTGTTGTTACATAGCCATGCCAACATACGACACACATGAAATTTGTCTTTTCCTTCCCCTTATTGTGCATTTGGGATTCTGCAAATACAGAGGGTCTTTGTCCCTCAGAGCATCCCTGACCTCACTGATCTGGGAGATGTGAAAGACGAATTTTGTTGTAATCCCTGGTGTGGCCAGCAGCGTTACCTTCCTCTCCATCACCATCCTTGCAATCTCCCCAGGGGTAACCTGCTCTTCATGGCATGGGAGAGAGTCTCCCAGGTCCTGTTCAAAAGTCAATTTGGAAACCTGGCAGGGGGACTAAGCAGTCAATTCCATTTTCTTCTCCTTCTTCTTCCGCCCACAAAACCTAACAGACCCCTTCAGAAAAGACTCCCTGTCACAGGAAAGGGCTCCTTTGTATGCGAGTTGCAGCATCTATTTTTCAAGATAACCTTTATTTCATGTACTGAGTGTTAGCTTTGCTGAAAAAGAGAAAAGCCGAGATAACTCCTTCACCTGTGGAACATTATTACGCTTTCTGGAAAAAAGAAGAATGAGTTGTTCTGGTGCATGATAATGGAGGTGGAACGAATCAGGCAGAAGCAGGTGCTGAATTGCACCTCTCTCTCTTTCTCCCCCACTGCCTATCTTTGCAATCTCACTCTCTTTTCTCTGTCTGCCTTCTCGTCTCCAACACAGGCTGATTTTTCTCTCTCCCTTCTCCCATTACTTACAAATTCTCCATTTTTCTTATGCACAATATAACAGCCTCTGGGACTCATCAGCAAAAGCCCTGACCAACAGCTCTATTACTTGTGCTTTCTGTTGAGGTGGTGTCTGGAGACCTGCCCTGCTGTGCTCGGTGCTGTACAACCAAAGCACAAAGTACTGACTTCTGCAGTGAAGGGTTTTGAGTCCAAAAATTTTGTGGTTTGCGTTTGGCTGCAAATTGGTCTGTGGGAACATTTTCCCCCTGGGAAAAGGCTGTTCTTTGAGTAATAGGTAAAATGTGAGTGCTTCACTGGAGTACTCTAATTCCAATGGTGTTTCAAAGGCAAAATATTGAATCAATTTGAAATCAAAATGGATTTTAAATTTTTTATTATTTTGGCTGTTTCCTGCTCCATTTCCCACTTGTTTTCACTTCTATATTAGAATCTTAATTTTATTCTGTTACATATCTATATACCATCCAGTATTGCAGTACTAAACTGCATTTCAATAGTATCAAAATGAAGCATTTCAGTAGGTGGTGGCATAACTTCTGAAGAGAAATATTTCAAAAACATATTTTCCGATTTGGTCCTATCTGAGACAAAAACAAATGTTTAGTTGCTAGATTTCTCTGGAGACAGAATGTCTGTTTTCTCATCAACTTTAATGATGAGCCCTAAGAAATCCTGAGTTTGATCAGATGGAACAAGGCACATTCAGACGTATCTTGTGAATTGGATTCTGATATTGCTGCGTGACAGTGATGTATGGAAGAGATTCCCCCTGTCCCTTGGCATACTCCATCGTCCCTGTGAAAACGTGAATCATGCCTTCCCCTGCTCCCAGCTGTATGGTAAATGCCTCATTCAACAAATTACTTCAGTAGAGGGAAAGAGGTTGGTTGCCACAATTGCAACAAGCAGCAAACCTGACCGGACACTAGCCTTTTTATGTACCGCAGTCCTTGGTATCCACAACGGAAAGTCATCAGTCCAGGGATGCAGGAGGTGGCATGGCCTCCTGCATACACCTTGAAGGGAGGGAGGACATCCCAGATGGGATTAGGACTCTAAATGAAAACCAGAAATAAAATTAATGGTCTGGGAAGAGCATCTTAGCAGTCATTTATTCTGTTGCTCTGGAACAGGGCTGCGGTGGGTTGTGGGAAGCCTGACTGGCTTTATGCTCTAATCATGGCAATGTGTGTTTGCAAAGCTGGCAATTTCGCATCGACTGGATCCTACTGGCAGGGGAAAAGTTCTGCAGTACGTGCATCAGTGAGCTCCGTGCAGATATAATGGCTCTGAAAGTTGCTACACAGAGTCCGTGCTGCACCATAAATTACAGGGTAGTTATTTCTTAGTTATTTAGCAGTTACAGTGTAATTAGTTCCACTTAATGTCAACTTTTATCAATACGTCTTCCATTAGCCAGAAAATTACAGCTGGGTTTTGAAACAATGGCGATACATGAACTTCTCTGGGCTTGGACTCAGAGAGAGGAGGAGAGGGTGTGCTGGGCGGGGGGGAGCTGTTAGGTGGGTTCCAAGCCCATCTCATCTCTTCTGCATTCCTACAAGCTTGCGCATACTCACACACAGACATATACAAAACACAGATCTCTTCTCCAGGATCAATATTCCAGCCCAGGCTGCAGAGAGGAATCAGACGGGTGGCTGGAAAAGTTTGCTTTAGCTGCTCAGAAACAAACAGGCAAACAAATGACCAAATAAAACCCAAGAGCTGCCTTAAGGTAGCATTTGTTGCCTATATTTTGCAGAAGAGACTAATTAAGAAGTATACCTTAGATTTTGGGGATCCCAGCTTTCATTCGAAGAGGGCTTGATTTCCAGACTTTGGCTGCTTTACTCTTGGTTATCACAGGAAGTCCCTCTGCCTTTTTTTTTTTTTCCCCCTTTTCTTTTTTTTCCTTTTGAAACTGTGGACATCATTAGGAGATTGACATTTCTGAGTTTTACCATTGCTTTGAACAGGGCCAGGATTTTAGTCCTTAGTCCAAAAATGGTGAAAATCAGGGGACTAGACTTTAAGAGAAGCACAGAGAAATGTTTTCCTGTGTCCTGATTATCTGAGTGGTGAAGGATAAGGCAAGCTGGCTTTAAGGGTGCTATCCTTCCCCTTAAAACACCTCACTTTAGGGCATCACCTGCCTGTAGGAGCAGTTTTAGTGTGAAAGATCATTCTACCTGTTTCAAATTTCAAAACCAGAGAGCAGATTGCACAATCTGACTATTGATTGAGGTACTAACAATGGAATGATTAGGAAATTGCAGAATAAATTCTTTTAAGATTACTTCATAATGGAGCAGATCCAACTAATTTTCTCTTTGTTTTTGCCACTAGACCAGGTCTAGGTAAATGCCTAGAAGTAGAAAAGAGTCAACAGGGGTCCAAATTTTTTTTATATATATAGCTTTCCTAATTCCAGCCTCCAATACTCGCCTCAATATAATTTTCCTGTATGAGTATGCTGCGCTGATTTCACACAGGGTCCTGCATACGCTAAAGCTGGTCCTTGAAGAAGAATTAAGTATTCAGTTCATGAAAAAATATCAGGCAGAAAGAATATAATGGTAATGTTGGTATTAATACCTCCTCCAAACATATAATGAAGTTCCTTCAGTTGTCTCGCACCCCTCTGTGTCCACCAGGAGGCCAGGGACAACGGAGCTCCTCCTGCTATTATAAAATAAACAATAATAACAACAACAGCAATAAACATTTGTACCACAGAATTTTTCCAGACAAACATGAATTTCAAAATTAATGCGCATGGCTATTCAGCAGTGATTGCAACTTCCTCCTGTTATGAATAATAAGACCAGGGGCATATGAGTCAACTCACCCATTGCAATTGAAACACTGAGACCAACTAAAACCTCTTCTGAGAAATCCTTGGAGATTTTATGTATACACATATATATATACACACACACAAAAATCCCCAACTATGCTTGAATAATGAAGGACTGTAAGAAAAAATCATGATCTGAGGAATACCATAAGCAAAAATAGAAGATAAACTCCTCTGATAAATAATGTATTGTACACTACTCACTCAGCTGAGCCCATTCCACCTTGCACAGGTTTACATCCATGTGGAGTATTCATTCTCTCTGTGGGCAACCTCTTCCTAAATACACTGAATTAAATATATGCAGAGATTTTTGTTTGTTTCTCTTGAATATTTCAGACCATGTTAGATAATTCTGCCCCACCAAACTCCTTCACCTTAGTCACCCAGGAAAAAAATAATTGGCTGTGTTAATGCTTGGATGCACCATGTCCTAAAATACTGTAGAATCAGCAGGGATTGGAACCTGTGGTATTTTGAATTATTGGAGAGACGTCAGTTGCAAATCAGCATGGAGATTAGCTGAGTCTCAGTCCAGATGGGGATAAAAGTATCTTGAGCCCATAAATGAAACAAAAGGACTGGTAGGTTGTCTGGCTCTAGGGTTATGGCTTGTTGCTCTAGCAGAAGTCAAAGATTGGGGAAGGAGAGCTGAGAATGATCTCTTCAGCAGCAGCTTTAGAGTCCCCCACGATTGACACTTCTTGGGTCCCCCAAACCAGATCCTAAGACTCACTCGAGATGTCCATGTCCTACCCAACCTTCGCCGTGAGGCCAAGGGTGCTGTCCAGTTCTCTGCTGGGGGTGGGAACGTCAAGAAGGTGGCAGTCTCACCCAGGTCTGGCCCTCACATTCTACCACCCCATGGTACTTAGTTCCTCTAAACCACTTTTCCCATTTCCACTCTTTTCCTGGGTGAACACACTTATTGCCTTTGTGAGAGATGATTATTATGGGTTATCACCATTTCATCTGCAAAGAAACCTGCTGCCTACACTGCTTCCTCTCACTGACTTCTTCTGCTTTATTATGTTTCCCTGGGATGAAGCCTGACTGCCTACCAGCACTGCCCCATCCTCCTGCCACCCTGACCAAAGCAGATACAGATCTCTGCCAACCAAGCAGCAGGAGAGAGGAGGAGGAGGATTAAGGGAGTAGGGAAGTTAAGAGAAGCACTTTGACAAGTGTTAACACAGAAAGGGGAAACCATAACAAACTCCACTGGGCCCAGGATAATTTCTGCCTCTGGGCAGAGGCTGGAAGGTCCTCAATGACGTCAGGAGAGAGTTTCTAACAGCAGCAAGTGTTTGTCATCTCTTTTTGCCTCTCTCCTACACAAGCCAATGCCTACCGACACTGAACCTACGTCCAAACTTTGCTGTTCCAAATCTGGAAGGTGTTGGCTGAGGAAGGGAAGGATGTACTGAGTCATGATCTCCATGCTGCATCCATAGCTACTGGAGCTCAGTGATGGAAATAAAAATGAGCTACCACCCACAAAAGCCTTGTGACAGAGGCTGTGGAGTCATAGCCCAGGCCTGCCTGTGAGGTTGGTGGTGTGTGAAACACCTCACAGCCTCCCTGTTCCCTGGAGCTGAAGTCTGGCCATAAGGGATTGGAAGTCAGTCCAGTGGAAATGGGGATGTCTCGGTTGGTTGGTAGGAAAATCACTGGGGTGGGTCTTCCAGGGTTAGTCAGAAACACATTTTGGTGCATCCACATACATGGCCCCAGCAAATTCAGTGGCTGCTGTTTTGACAGACATGCAGCTGAGTAAGTTTTGCAGGCTGACCAAGTAGGAAGTCTCTGGTAACTGCAAGTCTCTATTGGGGTTGTAATTTTGGACTCTGGGAAATGTAGAAAAGATCTGCTACTTCTGATCATATAAGAAGAATAGAATAAGGGCGAGAGAAAGAGGGGATGAGGTAGGAGAGAGCAACATGCAGTAGAGAACATCAGCAAAAAGAGGGAGCAAAGACTGTGTGTTCTTAAAGAATCAACAATACACATAGAAAAGGGAATTACCCAGGGGAGCAGAGTGTGTGTGGAGCTGTGAGAAATGTTATGGAAGAAAGATATTAAGGCGAAGCAACTGATATTTGAAATGTTATTTGAAGAGAAGTTTTAATCTGATAGGGCACAGACAGAATTAATGGATTTTCAATGAGTTCCACGGTGCTTCGGGACAGTGCTGGGAACAAAGCGAAAGTTCTGCTGCTGGAGGTCAAAGACACAACCCTGGCACAGAGCAAACCGGCAAAGAAGAAATCAAAAAAGTAATTGAGAAATCAACTATGGTAAATTCCTCAGAGATGAGGGAGAGTTTTAAAAACAAAACCAAAAAACATAGCTCCCATTATCTGCTTTCCTTTTAATTACCCAGTTTGGATGGCTAGTATCAGGCATGGGTATGTAAGCAAAGGAAAAAAGGTAATGGTGAGGCATCTTTCATGTCCTTCAGAATATGAATGGATAACTGACTGGCTGTGCCAGGCAGAGTCCTGCATTTGTACATAAGCACGTGTGTGGGAGGGATTGGCTGGGTTGCCAGGAGGAGCAGCATATTTGGGGAAAAACTAATGACAATCCGAAGCCTGCTTGGCAAAGTTGGTTGTGAACCACTGTATCTCCTGTTTACCTCTGTGGCCTGCATGACTCAGTAGTCCCTCTGGAAAACAGGAGACCTCATTCTGAAGACATTGCTATTGAAGAGCAATGGAAGGGAAAAGAGAAAGAGGGAATGGAGCCAGGGAAAGGGAAGGAGGGAAAATTGTGCTCACATGACAGAGCAGGAAGATCCTTATTCAGATAAACACCAATGTCTTGGGGATGAAGAAAACTCCCTGGGCCATCTAGAAATCTTATCAGCTCTATAGCTCTTCATTTTTTGCTCATCTGCTTTATTCTGTCTTGCTTTCACCTTCTTTTCTTTTTCTTGTTCTATTCCTTTTATGTGATCAGAGGCTGCAGGTCTCTTGTGTTTCCCAGAATCCCAGTTAAGGTATTGTTGGCATCCGGAAGGCAGAAAGTGGCAGGGGCTATGAAGGCAATGAAACAGCAAGTTGAATCATTCCTATTAAGTCTTTCTGGGAAATGCAAATCATTTGGGTTTGTATTTCTGTTTTTACCCCCGAAGTTTCCTTTCACCTAAGGAAATAAAGCTTGGGTCAAAACCCTGCAAAGAAAATGATCACAGGTTTTGCTTCTGCTTTTTGGAGTCAGAGAGCTGGATGGAATCAGGAGACTATGAAGTTCCTGGTGAACAGGGAAGATGCAGCAAGAGGTCCAAGACTTTCAGAAAAGTCTTGTTTCAGAAAAGAAAAACTCTACATGTAAAGAGCTATTTCAGAAAAACTCCAACAACAAGGCCTTCAACTGGTATTTGCAATCAGCCATGAGACAGAAAGACATCCAAAACCAGGCTTCCTTATTTCTTAATTCTTGTTTCATACATTGATGCCATCAGTAGTGTTGTTTATAACCAATTAGCAAGAGAAATGTCTCTCAGCAGCAGGTTGAATCCTTCATTACATCTGTTTCAGTATCAAACCATTCCAAGAATTCTTCTGAGACTGCATTTCTCCCAGTGTATTATGGAAATGCAGTGCACCTTTTAATCGGGAGGGACATCTCTATTGAGGTTGCAGGCTTCAAAATTTCTTCTGTTCAAAATGCTGTATTACTACCTGAAGGAAACCAGAGATAAAACTGGCTGATATAATGCTTTCAGGAATCGGCAGATCATTCATTTCTAAAACTTGGGACTGAGTAATGCATTTCCTTTGTGTTTTGATTTTTTATCCATTTTCTTATAAACTGAACTTCATCCCCTCCCCACCACGTAACAAACTGAAACCATGTATGTCTGGAATAGGATTGCATTAGGTCTAAAATACTATACTGGGACACTCTGCTGGGGACGTCTTGGCTCCTAAGCAGTCTCCTGCTGTGATCAGTTTTGTATAGGATATTGACAGTCACTGTCTCTGGGTCTAGAATTAGGAAGGCAAGATCCATAGAGGTTCAATGAAAGGTCCAGATGGTTATTCAGAGCTGCAAGTCAGTGTCTTGTCCTCGGGAGCTGAAATGTCAGAGAAGGACCACAGCTTCTTAGCATTGACTTGCCCAAACAAGACTATGCATTTTTCAGGCTTGTCATTTATGCCTCTGAACTAAAAGCCTAAAATGGGAAATAGACAGTTGGGATTATCCAGTGACCCAACCATCAGCATTCACAGTAGTCATCTAAGATATTTGCTTCCTTCAGAGTCCATAAAAACACAGGCCACTCCAGTGGACAACTTGGAAGCCAAAGAAACGGTATCTTTATTGAAATTAAGTTGCAATATGAGCACTAATTCCAACACGTCTCTGGTCCTTGGTTTCTCATATGCATAAAACAAACTCCCTTTTTTCCTACCTTTTCGAATCAGAGTATATGCTCTTTCATGGCAGGAATCTCATCTTTCATTTTGCCCATGTGCAGCATCATAACACATTTGCATCATAGCTGGGCCAAAAACGCAGTCTCTCAGTATAAGTGACAGATACCAACTAGCTCTTCTCACATTACTGTAATACAAAGGAAAAGATGGAGCTTAGGCTTAGATGCGGGACTTAGATTGTCCTGTCCAAACAAACCACCTAGATTTAATGACGCAGAGCACAGAAGGGTTACAAATACATCATCCCATCATGAAGACCTTCACTCTACTCCTCTGCTGCTTGTTCCTGGCTCAGTAATGGGATTGAATTAAGTGATGGAGGAAGGTGGATCTGTTCTGCAAAGAATGTGTGAAGCCGAACATCAGGTAATAATAATAACAATTCCCATTCCTGAATCTTTTCAGAAAAAACATTTACAAGTAGCTTTTTTTGAGCAGTAAAGATTTTTCTCTTTTTCTTCTTTTTTTTTCTTTTTCCTTTACTACAGTGAAATCTTTAACAAATAATCATTTTACACTGTACAGTTCATCAATAAAAGCAATAATACCAGGTTATGTAATAAATTAAATATGATGTGTAGCTGAAAGTAATCGTGCTTTCAGGCATCAGCTTCTTGTCACATTAAGGGATCTGGCAAACAGGTTTAATATTCGTGGAATGAACAGAATTATTGACAAGCAGAGGAGGAACTAGACAGCAAGTGAGCATCATATTAATTTTTCAGAGGCCGATATTGCTTTTCCTGCTGACATTGCAACAAACATTCAGGGCTGGCTTTTGCTGCAGAGGGTTTTGGTAGTGGTAGTGGTGGCTTGTTTTTTCTTGATCTTTTTTTCTTCCATTCTGTCAAGTTCATACCTTTTGGAAGGGATAAGGAAAGAGGGAGAAAAATAGTGGTGGTTCACAGAGTAAGGGTAGCTTTACCATTGGTTTTATTCTCCTAGATGATAACTCAATTCAAGGTTAACTCAGATTAACTCCAGTTCTACCTTTCACTGTATCAATGGACATCTTTCATTCTTTCAAAAAATGGTCCATAATTTCCATCACACTTCTAGAATATAGAAGGATTTAGGGACTTCCCACTGTCCCTTGGCTTAGAGAGAGTCTGATGGTTGAAATATTGGAGATTCTTTAGGACAGAGTTTCTCAGTATGGACAATTAAAGACAGAGTTACGAAGACAGATGGGTTATCTGAGCTTCCTGATATTCAGAACTTCTGGGGGGTCACACAGGAATAGAATTTGAAAAGCCAAACTTCCCGAGGTCCAGGTGGTCCAGTTTCCCAGGCATGAATGTAGGAGTCTAGAAAGTGATGACAGTTCACCTTTTTACCTAAGCATTTCCAAAGTGCTACAAACACAGCTGAAGGAAAAATAAAAAGTGTGAATGGCCGCTCTGAGGCATGTGTTGTGTCTGAGGCAGAGGTAAAAATAGCCACTGACATTTTTCTTGTCTCAGAGTTGAGGTCTAACCACCACACCCTTCTTCTGTAGGTCTCATGCAATTTGTCACCCAAGAAAGATGAAAAAAAAAAGGTGTTAAATAAAATGACTAGCGTGTCTGTCTGATGAGGGGGTATGGAGAGGCAGAGGAGAAGGTTTCTGTGGTGTGGCGGTCAATGACTACTCAGGTCAGAGGTGTCTGATAGAAGTTGTCACTGGAGTTGGAATAGAATAGAATCATTAAGGTTGGAAAAGACCCCTAGGATCACCTAGTCCAACCGTCAACCCAACACCACATTGCCTACTAAATCATGTCCCAAAGTGCCACGTCTACACATTTTTGAATACCTCCAGGGATGGTGACTCCACCACTTCTCTGGGCAGCCTGTTCCAATGTTTGACCACTCTTTCAGTAAAGAAATTTTTCCTAATATCCAATCTAAAACCACCCCTGACACAACTTGAGGCCATTGCCTCTCTTCCTATCACTAGTTACTTGGGAAAAGAGACCAACACGCACCTCACCACAACCCCCTTTCAGGCAGTTGTAGAGGGTGATAAGGTCTCCCCTCGGCCTCCTCTTCTCCAGGCTAAACAACCCCAGTTGCCTCAGCC